>JADKXX010008286.1:0-112962 GCA_017310255.1 Butorides virescens
GCTTAATTAGTAATTGAGTAAGCTTGTTCCTGTCTTGAGAACTAGGCTTGCTAGGTGGGGAGGGGCAATGTTCAGCCCAGAAATAAATGGAAAATAAATGAAGCTTTAAAAAAAAAAAAAAATAGCCCCAAAGTGAAATGCTGCTTAATTGCTCTGAAATCCATCTGGTGCTCTGGGTGGTAAAGATAGAATAGAGTGTGTCATGCCGTGACATCCCACTTACAGATTATATAGATTTTGGTAAAACTTGCCTGTTGATATTACAGTTGGGATAGCCTGATGATTCATGAAGTACCGTGGTTATTTCAGAAACAGAGAGCTTAAAATAAAACCGCCCAGACCCCTTCTGTGCTCAGTTCTCCCACAGCAGCCTGGCAGCAGAAGAGACTTTGCGTTGGAATTGAGTTGCAAAGCAACGATGAATTTAATTTGAGAGGCACTGTGTCGCTTCAGCCACCGAGGGCAGATGGTTGTACCTTGATGCTAGGTGTCTGAAATCGTGCGCAGTTAACAGGTATTTCTACAGACTGGTTTTATTGTGTTTATTTTCAGACCGGGCCAGGTATAAAGCGTGGCTGCAGGAGGAGCATATCCTAAATAGAGTTCTTGGATGGCCTTGGTGGTGCCTTGAGGATTGCCTCGCAATATCTTACTTGCCGGCTTTGGTATGGCTTCATGGCGCGTTAGAAATTGCCGGTTTTGGCAGCAAACTGCTTAGCACAACTAATCTGAGAGTCGCAGTCCTGCAGGAGCTGGAGGTGATAGCGGAGCTGCTCCCTGGGCGGGCTCCTCCTGGAGGGAGCAGAGCAGAGGTGACATATTTGTACGCCGAGGTAGTTAAATGGCATTGTACGCCGAGTGGTCGCAGGTGATGTCGTCCATGCGTGGTGGTGGTGGCGCGGGGAGGAGGTCTCTGAGCGTGACGTAGCCGGAGGTTCAGGTGCGTTTCTAAGAGAGCCTGGCAAGTTCAGCGGTTCGTACGAAGCTGTAGAAGCAGACAATAGATATCTCGCATCGCAACTAAGAGCAAACATCCATTTTGTGTGTGAAAGCTGTGCTTGTAGATAAACGGCCTGACTGTGCTTGGGTTGGACTGAAGGTTCATCTCTCCCAGCACCAGTCCTATGAAGCACCTGCAGCCCTGCGAAGATCAGATGTTTTCCACCTTTGGGAGGCTCCTGCCCCTGTGGAAGTTGCTTGCATACCCTGGGGCAAGCTCAATCTCTGAGCCCTGAGCTCGTTTGCTCTTGCTGCTGGATCAGCTGTGAAAAAGGTGGAATAGCCTTAAGTTTTTTTTGATGTCAAAGCTGAACAAACGCCGGACTGAGCAGGCTCTCTCGAAGCTTCCCGATGCTAACGTGGCCAAGGTCAACGCGTCGATTAGGCCCAGCAGTAAGAGGGAAGGTTTTTTTTTTTTTTTGGTCTTTTCCAGATCTGCTTCATTGAGCACAACATCAATGAGATTAGAAACATCTAAACCTCATCAGCCAGGAGCTGCATGAGTGTGATAATTAAGCTTGTTAATTCACCAGAAAACATGGCCCAAAAGGGAACAGGGCAAGCATGTGGCAGTGCCACATGTGTGTACTCCAGCCTGGGAGATCTGCAACTTGGGGACAATCTGAGTAGGTTTTTGGCTGCTGTTTCCAGGTGCTTCTCTTCTGAGCTCTCCTGTCTCCTCTTGGGTGTGCGTTACCTTGCAGTACTTGCAGCGTTGTGTGCTGAGGTGTCCCACTGCTCAGCTCCTGGGGTTGTGTTTGAAGGGCTTCTCGTGGTGGCTTTTGAGCCTGCAATCCTGCTCGTTTTGCCTGGCATCTCTAGGCCTTGCGCTGGAAGGATGAAGCCAGCAAACGATCATCATTCATTAGCTTCTTGTCACCTACGGTTTCACTGAGCTCCAGCACATCACATGTTGCTCTGTTCCTGTGCCAGCTCTCCTAGAATAGATATTTTAAGATTTCTCTGCAGTGGAGCAGATGGAGGACGGAGGTGGTGTGCAGCGGTGCTTCTCCAGTGGCTTATTTATCATTGGTGTTACTGTAGTGCCTAGAAAGGGAGCGGGACAGCTGGGTGTACAAATTAAACTGGGCGACGGGTGGAAACGCCAAGGTGAACAAGGAAACAGCGAAAACCAGTGGGTAGGAAGCGATAATAGTGGAATAAAAGACACTTTCTTGCAGGCCTTCAAAAGCCTTTGGAGTCAACTTTGGATCCTCATGAAGACAAATGGAATTACTAACTTCGTGGAAGTTCCTGTGACTCTTACTGCTGCAAGTCAGTTTGCTTTGATTCTTACACGTGCAGAGGGAATGACGAGAAATCCAGTGTTGCGTTCTTAGTTCTTTTGCTCTGTTTCTGATCATTCCTCTGCATCCTTTCAGTAGTCCACTTTGTTTTGGCCACCGTGCCGTTGCTTAAAAATAACCCTCTGTTTGAATTCTTCCTCTACAGAGGTGGGTCGCTACGCTGAGCTTAGGGTACCTGAATTTCCCTTTTGGGAGTTGCACGTTTGCATCGGGCAGTGCTCCTGGGGGCTAGGAGAGAGGCTTGCTTGTTTTAAGGGAGCTTAAAATTCGGAGTCCTGTGTATCTCTGGCACCTACTGGGATCCCTTTAGGGCTCAACAGTTTAAAAAAATCAGACTGACTTGTCCCTGGGTGAAATGGAAGCAAAAATTTGAGAGCTTTTGGGGTTTTTTTTCCTTTAATTAATGCCCTTTTCAAACTGCTTCTGAAGGCTGTCTGCTCATTGAGGATGTGTACTACGCTGGCTGCGAGCATGAAAATTTTAGAGTGCAATTAATTTATGTTAATTCTTAGTAGCAAATAATGCCCGCAATTGTCTTGCCACCATCGCTGCTTTTGTAGGAACAAGGATTTTTTTTTTCATCTGGCAATTCTAGTATTGTGAACAAGGTTTTTTATTTGTTCTTGACATTTTTCTTCAGAATTGTTTGATGAAAATATGCATGTGTGTACTTTTTGGGTTTTTAACTGCTGTGGTTTGTCCCTAGCTCTTCTTAACTGATCAGAAACAATACAACCCGGCTTGTGAGCCAAGCAATCCGTCATGGCAAACCAGCCTGGCACGTCCACGGTGCTTCGCTCTATTGCGTCCGTGGAAGGCTGCCTCTGGATGGGAGGGGAGCGAAAAGCAAGAAAATGAAAAATTTTATTTAAAATTAAAAGAAAAAAAAGGCTTCTGTGTCATTTCCTATTGCAGCAAAATCTCACTGAAATTCCCCGTTGGTGATAGGCTTTCCCCGGGGTCCAAGCAGTGGAGGTTTCTGTCTCGTGCCTTCTGTCCTGTATGGTTTTCTGCCAGCAGTTCTTGATGCTCCTCTCTGTTGAAGCGTGTGTCAAACTCCACTGCAGCGAGAGCCCCTGAATTTTCCAGCTTCTTCCTTTGTACAGTTGGTTGGAGAAGTGGTTGCAGTAATCGCTTCTGCAGCCTGGTCTCCTCTGCTTCCCCACACTGCTGAGCTGTGACCTTCGTGGCCTGTGCTGTATTTAACTTCAGGGAGCTGCTTGATTGCAGACACCGAGAACAAGATTGCTTTTCTGGGAAAAAAACTCGTCTCTGCATTTTTGAACAATGAAATTCCTCAAAATGGCTTTTCTAAGGCATAAGGCAGGTACAGGAGCTTACATGTACACCGGCCTCTCAGCAGCCCAGGTCTGTGCCTCCTCCTAAAATAGGAGTTGGTGTTTATCAGTGAGGGAAATCATCTTGTTTACATGGGAGCGCTGGAATATTATTTTCGGTCTGAAGCCTGGTTTGTGGGAATTCTTGCTTCCTATTTCTTTAGGGCCAATAACACGTCTCTCGCCGTTAATTACCACGTATGCTCTCAGCAGTGCGAAAAGGGGTTTGTGTGCACCTAACGGTGCTAGTTTGCTTCGGGTGAGGTTTTCTCTGCCTTTGGGCTAAGCCCGAAGCAGGTTTTGCAGGGAAGGAGACAGCAGCGTGCCCGGGGAAGGCAGCTCCTGTGCTGGGTGCTGCAGGAGGTGCTGGTGTCCACAGCCCCCAGTGATGGTGCCGGTGCAATTTGCATCTTTTGCGAGCTTGCGTGGCTGTCACCAAGGATGTCATCCTGGTGCCTGGGGAGAAGGGAGGAGGATGGGTAGCATGTAGTGACAAGTTCTCTCTAAGTGTTTTCAGTACACGACTGGGGAATTGCACCAAGACATGGGCTCTGTTCACTGGAAGAACCTTTAATTCCTTACTTCGTTGTTTCTTAGCTTCTCAACCTCGTGAATGGTCCGTAGGCTCCTATGAGGACTTTGCAAAGCAGCCACGTGTATTCTGTTCCATGATGCACAAAGCGTTGTCTTTGGGGAGCCATTACTGTGGTGTACACTGGGACAGGGCTCAAAATGAAGTTGCTTGCAACTCTGGTGGTTTTGCAGTAAACCAACAGAAAGCCTGACACTCCCTTCTGTTGCAAAACACTTTTGCTTTAACGCTAGGAACGATTTGCTTTCCCTGGGGGTGGCCTTGGGGAATAGCAACCAGCCTGGGATTTTTTTTGGAAAGTGAATATGATATAACATAAGGTTTTTTTCACTTTTTTTTTTTTTTTTGGAATGTTAGGTTTGTGCTGGCTGTGGGCAGCGCAGTCTTCGATGCGATGTTTAATGGTGGAATGGCCACAACTTCTACAGAGATTGAGCTGCCCGATGTGGAGCCTGCTGCCTTCCTAGCTCTGCTGAAGTAAGCTTCTTCTGATGTACGGTATAACTGAAATGAACAGATTTATTGTAGGGAAGGATATTTTTCATGAAAGTAGTGGTCTATTTTGTAGAGTGGGGATTGTTAAGTGTCTAAATAAAATGCCTCTTTGTTGACGGGTTCAAGGGCGTTTAAATGCTGGTGTTAAATCCCTCTTTCCCTGGGTAAAAATCTAGTGCAGCTACTGCACAAAAATATCTGCCTCGCTCCATGTTTTAGTTTAGCAATAGTTAAATGAATATGCATTCCTGCTGCTGATCTGCGGTATGGGCAAAACTAAACCGTATAGATTATAAAGTTGTAAATATGCAGTTATCTATAGTTAACACCGCACAAATGCAGCAATAGGGAGGTGTTCGGGCTGTAAATTGGAATACGTGCACGTGCTGGCCCTTGTAGTTACATTGATGCTCACTTGTTCAGACGTTGTCTCATAAATTCTCGTTCATGAATTGGTTTGATTTGATCCAAATGTGATTGGAGAGAAGCAGGGAAAAGTAATCCTCCTAAAGCTCTGTATGGTACAAATAGCTGGAGCTCTTTTAGGTTGTGGGCCAACAAACAAGTTATAACAGGTAAGCAAGGTGTGAAATCAGTGGCAGCCGTTCTGCGTGGTATCTGCCCTTGTGCATGTTTTACTCCTCTTTTGGAGAGCTGGTTTTGAATTTACATTTACAGCACGTGTTGCAAGTCTGCGTGCTGGAGGAAGGAGGAGGAAGGGAAGGGGCTGTAACATCCTATTCACCGATTTCTTTAAGCTCGGCTGGTGCTGCATAACATCCAGCAGCAATCCTGAACGTACGCTGCAAAGTCATTGTCCCGATTCTATAGGATTTCTGTAACCTACTTCCAGGGGTTTCCAGTCCTGTGCTCTTGACGTGTTGCCCGCTCGCTTCCTATCGGGAACAATGACTATATATAGCTTTGGCACACTTTTTGCTTTACCTTCAAAAAGTGCTCTGGTTGTGACTGTGCTATCTTAGAAGACTTTCATTCTAGTGAAGATCAATTTTAAAGGCCAGGAATAATAGGCAGCCCCTAGCCCCATCTCCTTTGGCTCATTTTAAACCAGACACCAGCATGTGGGGAATCCCTCTAATTGGCATGTGACTTCCTATCAGCCAGGTAGACCTCTCTGGAGTGCAGACTTAATATCTATCTTTAAAACTTAGTGAGGCTAAAATACCAAGTGAATTAGAGGCAAAGTCATGTTGTTTCCCTGCCAGCGCTGAGATTTCAGCACTTGTATAAACATTATTGTCTTGGAAGGGACCCATCATCTGAAAAGCCTAAAGTGATGAGTTTAGGTGGATTTCAACAGAAACATTTGTATTTTGTATAGGAGAAATTGTGTGTGGATTATCACAGTGCCCCTAAAGCTTGCACTTGTGCTAGAGTAGCTGTGCACGTGGTCTGGTGATATCTTAGATGCTTACACCTAGACTCGAACTTTGAAAATGCTCAGAGCTTAAATGTGCCAAAGGAAGTTTGGGTGCTGTGTTCCAGTAGGAAGCTTACCAAGTCCATGGTATGAACCTTCCTAGAATAAAACCAGTCCCTCCAAACACTGATCTGAAATGGCAGCTGATCCTTACATACATCTCTGGACTTGGTCCAAGGTTCAGGAGCTTATCAAGGGACAAAGTGCCCATCCTGAATGTTCAGCAGAAGGTCCCTTCTGGACATTAGGTTGTGATTGTGGGCTAGTGGCCTTTAATAGGCCTGCTGTAATTGCATAAGAGAACCTTTTTTTATTACTATTATTATTTTCATGGTAACCCAAACAACATTTTTGGTTGTCTGGGGTTATAATCTGAATCTTTTTTTAAATCGATGCTACGCATTTTCACAGTTTGAGCCTCTCTTGTTATCCCTCTTAGCGCACACTGTTTGGACTATCGTAAAAATAAATACTAACACAGTCGTTGCAGTAAATAGAACTAGTTGTTTTTAGAGCAACTGTGTTCTTTTAATCTTGTAATAAAAAGGATTACTTAGTGAAAATAGGACTGGTGAAGGGATGGCTGCAAAATACATTCATGAGCCTGTGGCTTGATGCTGTTATTAACAGATGCTCTAGAGCAGCACAAAAGCCTGCTTTCAGCAGCAAAGAGAGCGCTTCCCTTCCTCTGAATCCCCCTGTTTGTGCTTCCCTGGGTTGCATCCCGGCCCGTTCCAGCTAGAGGAGCAGGAGCTCCACTGCTGCTCCGCAGCAAGGCCCTCTGGACGGGAATGCTGCCTGGCATCCCCCTAGCAGAGCCCCGTTGCTGCGTGAAGCCTCCAGGAACAGCGGCCACGCGACGCTTTGCTGTGCCCCCTTTGGAGAAATCCAGGAGAAGAAATTGCTGGAGTTTCCAAAATATCCCATGGAATCGGAACGCCAAGCACAGTTAACGTGCTTAATATTACACCTCTGTGCTTCGTGCCTTTCAGATCGTGACTGGCAAATGCTCAACTGGTTAAAGGAAAAACAGTAAACAGAAACTCTGCATGGGATTAGGACTAACGTCAAGTGTGTAACTGGTTTTACTGAGCTCAGCCTGTCCGCTCCTGTTGTCTCTAATGAGCGTGCTTGGGTATGAGGAGGCTCGGTCAGGCTTCCTATGAAGAGCTTTGTTTTTCCATGCGGTATGAATGTACGTCCTTGTTTTGGCCTAACAGTGAAGGCTGATGCTTTGCTAGCAGCGTGGCAGGCCTTGTTTTTTATTGCAATTAACTCTTGCTTTATGCTGAAGTTACACTGTGTGCTGCACTTTAACATCCGTATAATGAAACGAAACCCTTCAGTATATAAAGTGAAGAGACGAGGGGCAAGTGGGGTATGGCTACACCACCCCACCTGCAGTGGGTGTATATGTCTGAGTGCTCCTGCTCACTTTTGAATTAGTATGTGAAATGGAGCTTCTCTTCTGAAGCAGGCAGGCAGGATTGAATTTTTGTCCTTGTTTAGTCTAATTGAACAGCCAAAGCCATTAATTTTAAGGGGTGTGCTTGGCCAGAGACTGTTCCAGCCTAGCGTAAGTGGCAGGCTAAGCAGCTCTCTGGTGTGGGATGCTAGGCAGTTCAAGGTGCTTCAGCAGATATCCTAGCTATTTCATTCATTAAAAATTAAAAAAACCCATACCCTTGGCTGCATCAGGAGAAGCGTGGCCAGCATCAGGGGAGAGGATTCTGCCCCTCTGCTCTGCTCTGCTCTGGGGAGACCTCACCTGGAGCCCTGCGTCCAGCTCTGGAGCCCTCGGCACAAGAAGGACATGGACCTGTTGGAGCAGGGCCAGGGGAGGGCTACTAAAATGATCCGAGGGGCTACTAAAATGCTCCAAGGGCTGGAGCCCCTCTGCTCTGGGGCCAGGCTGGGAGAGTTGGGGGTGTTCAGCCTGGAGAAGAGGAGGCTGCGGGCAGAGCTGAGTGCGGCCGGTCAGGGCTTCAAGGGGGCCCAGAGGAAAGGGGGGGACAAGATTTTTAGTAGGGCCAGCTGGGACAGGACAAGGGGGGGTGGCTTTAAACTGAAGCAGGGTAGGTTTAGACTGGATCTAAGGAAGAAATTCTTTCCAGTGAGGGTGGTAAAACACTGGAACAGGTTGCCCAGAGAGGGGCTGGAGGCCCCATCCCTGGGACCATTCCAGGCCATGTTGGAGGGGGCTGTGAGCAACCTGATGTGGTTCAAGGTGTCCCTGCTCCTGCAGGGGGGTTGGGCTGGGTGACCTCTGGGGGTCCCTTCCAACCCAAACCATTCTATGATTCTATACTGTAAAGAGTGTGGTTGTTTTAAAAAAAAAAAAAAAAAGAAAAAAAAATTACCTTCCTTGATAAGCCCTTCCATCTCTCAAGCATAGGAAATGGGGCCAGGTTGATGGCCAGAAGCATAAACACGTTTGGTTTTTTTTTTTTAATGAATTGCAAAGTTTGTTACCCTGTTATCTCATTGGCTTCACCAGAGCAATCTTTGTTTGCATGTTTTCAGATTTCTTTATTCAGACGAAGTTCAGATTGGACCAGAGACTGTTATGACAACGCTTTACACAGCTAAAAAATATGCAGTTCCAGCCCTTGAAGCTCATTGTGTGGAGTTTCTTAAAAAAAACCTGCGGGCAGACAATGCATTCATGCTGTTAACACAGGTGAGTTTGCAATTATTTGCATTAAGTCCCTTGAGCAAGGTCCATCCCAACAGGAAAACAGAAGTTTCCTGAATGTTACAGAGCTGTTCATCCAAAATGGAGCAGTTCTGTGTCATTCTGAATTCTTCCTTACAGGAGCCTAGTACTGATGAGCAGGTTCTTACAAAGATCAATAAAATACACCAAATGTTCCTGCCGTTTCAGGTCTGCTTTCTGTTTCGGTGTGGCAGGTGATTTCCTCCAGAGTGTGAGCTGGGAAAAAAATAAACAGGGTGGAAAAATTTCATCTGCCAAGAAGAAAAGTGAAATGAGAGGATTTTCACTTGTTCAGGTTCAGGACTGGTGTGTTAGGCTTTCTCTGTGCAAATCTTGCTGCATGTAGCTGGTCAGATGCTCTTTGAAGGGCATTTTTGCAGTAGTTTCCCTGAAATGGGGGTGAAAGACAGAAAATGCAACTTTTGATGAGTGCTTTGGTTTATTTTCCTAGGAGAGGAACAAAGTGATCTCTTCCTCGGCCTGTTCCAGCTCACCCTCCCGCTGTACTGAGGGCAGACAAACCTGCAGTTTCAGTGCTGTGATTCTGTGACTTTGTGAGGCCACTTGCACATCCTTGTGCGGCTCTCTCTGATCTGATCTGTGAGGGCTGGACTCCTCTATCTTCCGTTTGACTCTTGGAAGCAGCAAACTAGAAGGCAGCGTTTACAGCTTCTGCTTGCTTTGGAGAAGATCAGACTTTGCATGCAGGCTGTTTAAATTAGCATCGCTATCCTTCCCATTTCTTAGCCCCACCTTTTCTTTCTGGCCCCTGCCACCCTCTCTGATGACACTTCAGTGACTTCCACCGTGCTGTCACCGGTGTGCTGTGGTGTCTGTGGCATTGCCAGGGATGCCCTGTTCTGGGTGGCGTAGGAACAAGAAACAAATCGGCATGGTGTGTGTGAGTTTCCTTTGGGGAATGGGCATACTTTTGACTAGCTCTGGAGGGATATTTCTGATCAGCTAGCTCAGGAAAGCTGCTGTGATTTCTGATGTTAAACAAACCTTGCAGAGGAGTTTTTACAGCTGCCTTGACTTGGGAACCAGCACACTAAGGTGGTCTGGATCTGAGGGCTTGTCTTGCCTTGCCCAGCATATTTGTGCTGGCTTTTTTCCTCCTTGCCAGGAGTACGAGCGTCATTCAGGCTCTGACTGTCGTTACTGCATTGGTGGCAGTGTCTACACCAGCAGTTTTCACAGAAATTGAAGCAGCGTTGGCCTGAAGCAATGTTGGCCTGAAGCAGTCGCTGCTGAGCTCTTTGCTCATTTGCTGTGATTAGGCTGGGATTTTGAATTTAAGTATTTGGATCAAGTTCTCATAGTTCCACGTTACGTTGCTGTGGTAGGCACTCTTCAGTGCTAGGATTCGGCCAGTGCTGCAAAATACCATGTCCCTCTTTACAGATCCTCCTCTTAATTTGGCCCTTTTCCACGTGCCGTAAACGGGTGAGGCAGCCTCCGAGGCGTGGGGGCAACCACGCTGCGCTTCCCTGGGGAAGATTCAGGGCGTAAGGATTCTTGCTTGGGTGATGGTAGCCAAATCTGCGCTCCCATCTGATGCGTGGTGGGACAGTTGTAACTCTTTGGCTGCAACTCTCCCGTTCTTTGGGTTCAGCAGCCCACAAGCTGAAAGATCAGGAGCTGTTATCCAAGAGCGGATCTTTCCCGCGGGCTGCAGTTTTGAAGAGGCATCTGACGTTGGCCATCGCCTCACGAGGATTGGAGGTGTCAGCTTTTTGGTGGTACTCTTCACGCAGGGATTTTTGCGGCATGCTAAGTCTCTGCAGCCTGACTTTGCAGCTTTGGCAAGGTAACATTTGGGTTCGTGGAGACTTCCTCGCAAGTCACAAAGGTCCTTCTTTGGCAAAAGAGGAAGGTGTCCCATTTTTTGAGATACTAAAACCAAGATACGGCCTGGCACGCTGTCAGCTGTACTGGGGCAGCTGAAACTCCAGATGGAGGCAGGCTTTCCTGGTTCCTTTTGTTTGTGACTTATCCATTATGATTAATTAGCAGTGGTGATCCATATCTAGTTTATGTTCACTACTGCAGTGTATCAAGCCTCTAAAATGTTTGAGGATGGTGTTCTTTGAGAAATGTATCTGTACCTCAATGACTGCCTGCACGAGGCACCTCGCTTAATGGATCTGTGCTCAAAATGCTCTCCCTTCTGGTACTTGAGTGTGAAAATCGGCCTGTTTTCTGCTTTTACTGCAACAAATTGACCAATTTGTAGAGTCAGTTACAGACCTGAGGTGCGTCTTGTCCAAAACGTTTCCCAACAGGTTTAAGATTGTGGACCTGAGATCGTAGAACCCCAAATCTCCTTTGCTTGTATCATTGCTGAATCCTGCTGGTCCAGCAACTATGTCACGGACAGCGCTTCAAGCAACTGCTAATCTCTGGCAGAAATATCAGTGGCAAATACCTCTCCTAATTGTGCCTCGTAGTGAACCGTGATCCTCTTTTCATGCCAGACGTACATGCAAATGTCACTTTGCTCAACAAGGAAATAATCGTTTGCCTAAAGCCTCTGTGGGGCAGAACTCCGCGAGTGTAACGTAAGTCCTTCACGTGTCAAAAGAGAGCCACTACAGTAGCAAAGTCTGAGTCAGTCGCAGCTCTTGGATGCCAAGAGCGCAAGGCACTGGCAATCCTCCAGCCCCAGGAGCAGGTGACGACTGCTGGAGCTTCCCTGGTCCCTGAGAAAACGGAGAGTTGTTTCAGCTCTCTTGAGGTCTCAGCATCGAAGTGTATCAGCACTTGAGGTCTCGGCATCGAAGGTTGGCCTTGCTGAGCTCTACAGCCCATGAGCTGTGAAGCAGAAGATGCTTGGCAGTGCTAGCCTCCGTGAGTGGCTGAATTCCCTGCCCAAAACACAAGTTTTAAACCTTACCTGTGGCAGCGAGTTCAAGTAACAGTGTACTCTTGCGCTAATCTGGAGCACAGTGTCCAGTTCTGGGCTCCCCAGTTCAAGAAGGATGAGGAGCTACTGGAGAGAGTCCAGAGGAGAGCAACAAGGATGATGGGGGGACTGGAGCATCTCCCCTAGGAGGAAAGGCTGAGGGAGCTGGGCTTGTTCAGCCTGGAGAAGAGAAGGCTGAGAGGGGACCTCATCAACACCTACAAATATCTCAAGGGTGGGGGTCACGAGGATGGAGCCAGACTCTTCCCAGTGGTGCCCAGCGCCAGGACAAGGGGCCATGGGCACAACCTGAAGCAGAAGAGGTTCCAGTTGAACGGGAGGAAGAACTTGTTGAGTGTGAGGGTGATGGAGCCCTGGCCCAGGCTGCCCAGGGGGGCTGTGGAGTCTCCTTCTCTGGAGATCTTCAACCCCCGCCTGGCCGCTGTCCTGTGCCCCCTGCTCTGGGTGAGCCTGCTTGGGCAGGGGGGTGGGATGGGGGATCTCTGGGGGGGGCCCTTCCAACCCCTGCCAGTCTGGGATTCTGTAATGGTAGGTGTGATGTTAAAGCAGTTTCTTCCTAAATCGCAAAACCAAAGCATTGGAAATAAGAGTTCATCTCAGTGACTTTTGTGTGCTCCCACCTCATTTCTCCTTACGCTAGGCACGGGGTTGGTAACATGTCTTGGCAGTCCAGGGGGATCTGAAGCGGTAGCGAAATCGTTACCAGACTGCACTTAGGTTGGGCAGAGAGATTCTGAGCATCTCTCCAAGCTGTGTGCGGGCTTTGTTTGGAATAGTAACCTATTTTGGGGGGAGTTCTTTAAGGTAACTAGATTAGAGAAGCTGTTGCTGTGCAAAACATGCAAATGCACTAAGCAGGCTACGTACCCTGCAGGGTTTTGCGCATCTCCCTGCGACGCAAGCAGCGTGCCTGCTAAGGCGTTTTTGCTAATACAGGAGATCTGTGTGACTAAGTTCTTACGGAATAAGCTGTCTCCGCATATTCCTAGAGCGAGCAGGCCTGGAGTCATCGGGCAAAGCTTTCTTCTAAATATAAAAATGCTGTAGTAAAAATTACCCGTGTTCAGCTGACACGGTCAGTATGGCGCTAGAAAGCGCTACAGCCGCATTAACTGATGTGATTTTTAAACCAAAGACGTGCCTGAAGATACGCGCAGCTAAACCAGAACTGATGCCAACTGCAGATTTTTCTGGTGTTTGCCTTGTCATGCTTAACTTGCTTGTGAAAGACTGCTGCAGCCCAGTGAGTTCATCATGCAGTCAGGCGTAGTATGGCTAAGGAAGATGGGCTCTGGGAGAGAAGGGGGGGGGTTCTTAGGGTAAGCTTTAAAATAACCTTTTGTGTTAACGACTGCTTCTTCATTACCAGGCAAGACTTTTTGATGAGCCTCAGCTGGCCAGCCTTTGCCTAGAGAACATAGACAAGAACACATCGGACGCCATCAATGCGGAGGGGTTTACGGACATCGATCTGGGTAAGCTTTTTTCCCTTCCTCCCTCCACATGCTTTCATAACAAGCCAGCCTCTAAAGTTATTACAGGTTAATACTTGGCACTTCTCTTCTGTGGCTTTGCTGTTCTGGAGCAATCTGTGAACGAGCAGACTCTGACTGTGAGAGACAAGGCATTTGCAAAACAGCATGCTTGCTTGCAGAAATATCCTGGAATCTGCTTGCTTTGGTGCAGCTTGGAGTTTTCTGGGCATGATACAAAGCCCGTTTCCTCTGTTGATGTTGGCAGGTTTTGGGAGGGTGTAACTTGCCGCCTTTTGTGGAGTTGGCATCGTTCCCTGAGTCTTTGTCAGGTTTTGGAGTTAAAAAGGTGTTGCGTTTTTTGAAAGCAAGAACTGGCTATTTTAATTATCCTGTGCAGTTCCCAAACTTTCTGGGCACAGTTAATAAACAGTAAAATCCAGACTTCAGCCTTCTCATGAGATGGACGGTGGAGGTAAGGCACGGGTAACCTTCTGGCTTTCATGCTGCTTGCTTCATCCAAATTTGACGTCAAGTAAGTTGCAATTCATTCTACTGCACTTCCATTAACATGCCAATTAATTGGGCACTGTTGGCTGCTCTGGTAAGTTACTTGCTTATGGAATATGAAGATATATCTTCCTCAGAGGCCGCAGGCAGCACTTTTGGGAGGCGCCGTTTTGGTTTTTTTTTTTAATTGCTTTGCTTTTACTTACCTTGGCTGTACACAGGGTACTTCTGGCGAGGTAAAATCGGGTGATGTGGGTTAGCACCTAAAGTTGTCACTATCTGTCCTGCCTTGCAGACACCCTGGTTGCGGTGCTGGAGAGGGATACCCTGGGGATCCGGGAGGTTCGTTTGTTTAATGCAGTGGTTCGCTGGTCGGAGGCTGAATGTCAACGGCAGCAACTCCAGGTGATTCCAGAGAACAAGCGGAAAGTACTGGGCAAAGCGCTTTCTCTTATCCGCTTCCCATTGATGACTATTGAGGAGTTTGCAGCAGGTAACTGAACAAAGGCATTTCTGGCAACCCTGGTCTTTGCTTTCTCTGAACTGCAGAGGATCAAGTACATGAAAATGGATTTTCTCTGTGTATCCTGTAATTTAAATTATCCCCCGTTCCCACTGATCTGCAAAATCTACTGTGTAAATGCTGTTTTCCTCCATGATCGTTCGCTCTTGTTTTAAAGACCGTGGTGCTCCGTTGGGTGGGAGCAAGTCAGATCACAGCTGACTGTACCCATAGTTTGTACCTGTGGATGGTTACTTTCTCGTTCAGCTGAGAGCAAAGATCCAAACAGGGGTTCACATGCTTTCCTTTCTAACCATTCCAAGCATTCAAACTACACAAAGCTAACGGAGTTGCAAGTAATTAGTGTTGATTGTCGCCTGCTCCCAAAGACAAATGAGGATGTTTCTCCCCATCCTCTATTTGCTGCTGCCTGTAATCCAGTGGTGGTGTTGGCCATGTCTTGCTGATGCTGCTCAGAGCAGAGCCCCGTAATAGAAAAAAAACTTTCAAAATGTTCTTTGAGCTGAAGGGTTGGCGGTGTTTAGTCTGTGTCTCAAAGCATTTTTCAAGTTTACATTAAAATCTTGATCTACAAAGATGTCCAAATCATTTAAATCATTTAACAGTTTTGACTAAAGATTTTTTTTTTTTTTTTGGTTTGTTTTCATTGCCTGTTGACTTTGACTTCATACTCTGGTGATTCTCCAGGGACTGAAAACTGGCAATCGGCTTAAATAGTTTTCATGCTAAAAGTCACTGTGGAGCCATCTTCAAAACTGAAACTTGGTTTAGGCTGCAGTTATGGGAACAAAGAAGCAAAAAGGGTCACAGACAGTGCTTCCTCTGCAAATCCCTTCTCAAGGCAGAGATGGCGTCAGCTTATCGACAGCTAATGTCCATCTTTCAGGATGAAGAGGGATATTAGTAAAGAAGTAAACCTCTGCTTAAAACTTGGTACCTGCTTTCTGTTTTGCCTGTCGCAGCTGCGATGTGGTCTTAGGGACGCGAATCTCTTCAGAAACGGCTCGGTCCAGGCGGCGGAGAGATGTTCATCCGAACTGGGTACCTTTCCTCTGTGTTGGCACTGGGTGAAAACACGGCACGCCGTTCCTCGGCGTGCGTGGTGCCAAACGGCAGCTTTGCAGCCGATCTCAGGCTTAGGATCCGGCTTGATGGGAGCGAGCGGCCTCCTCCTGGGCAGCGCTGCAGCCCTCGGAGCAGCTCGTGTACGCCAAGCTTTGCATGTTTCTGTAGATCCTGTTTCTTTCAACCCTTCCGTCGGATCTTCTATCGTTCTGTCTCACTGGGAGGAACATGTTAATTTTGGCACATTTGGGTTGAAGTTTTTGAGCTGGCAGCGTCAGTGCCCCTCCCTGTGCTGTCCGGCACAACTGCCCCTTCGATTTGGCTCTTTGGTTAGGTGTCTTGCTTTGAGAGAGGCTCAGGTTTTCTCCATCCTCTTGAACCTAAAAGACGAAGAAAAGAAACCCCAAACCCAAGAGGCTGCGCCGATCAGCTGTTCCTCCCACAAGGGTCTACCTTGGAATTGCTTCAACTTTGTCCTTTTTCTGAGTTTCTGAGTGACTCCAATTTCTTTGGTGATCACAGCGCAGGGAGGAGAGGGACACCACTCTCCTCTGCCCCCCTCTCCCAAAAGCACAAACGGATTTCTACAGGCAGTGGTTTCACCAGTTCGTTGTATAAGCTGGTATCAAACACGGAGTTTTGCATGAAGATGTTTGGACTGGCAAATGTGTTGCTCCCTTCCCTTAGAAATGTGAAACATTTGAGCATTGAATTGCAGCAACACAGGATGAGTTCAGGCATGATCAATGACGACTAATTTTTGCTGAGCAACGTATCCGTAAGCTCATTTATCTGTTAACAGCCGACTTCCTTAAATTCTCTCACCTCTACCCATTGCAGCCTTGGACCGCGTTACGTCTGCGTAACATCGTGCTGAATTTAACCAGCTACAAGTTGGTTTGGACCAACAAGTAGCTGCGCATTTGCTTCCCACATTAAAGAGCACTCGATGCGATTGTTTCTCCAGTACACAGCAGTCTTGTTTCTGTTAAAAGCCTCTTGCAAACAGAGGCGCAGAGCAGCTTTTGACTCTTCTGCTAAAAGTTTCAATTTTCACCCAGTTCCACTTTTCAAAGTACTCGTGCTTTCCCAAGCTTGAGTGTAGCATCACTTTGGAAAAAAAACTTTTAGTTACTGGAGAAGAGATGAAAACGTGTTTCAACTCTTGCTAGCTTTGTTCCCTAGGTTCTGCAATAAAGGTATTAAAAAAAAAAAACCAACAACAAAACCAACAGACCCAAAGCAGGGATTAAATGCCTGAGGGGAGGAGGGAGTCAAAGCAGGGCATGAGCTGAACCACCTTTGTCTTGACCGAAAAATCCTCCTATACTTTCTAAGCTGATGGTAACCGGGTGACGCTCTCTCCCACTACCCCTTTCATGATGTCTTAACAGTGCTGTTACAGAATACCGGTGCAGATGTAGGAAAATCCCCGTCTCTTAACCAGTATTATCGTCTCCTGAGGGAGCGGTGGAAGGATTAGCTGCATGGTTTAGGTTTTTAACCCAGTCCTGTTAGCCAAACGCATTCTGGTTCCGCAGAGCTGCGCGCTTAATGGCCGTTTCGCGTACGTCCTCCGTGCAGAGGCTCTGCAGCCCACAACTGGCGTGCAAATAAAAGGCAGGCAGCACGTTTCTGGGGTTTAACTTGCTGACACACCAGCGAGATCCCTCGTGCGACGTGGGCTCGGCCCACTCTAATCTGCAAGTCAAGTTTGCCACAAGTCAAGTTTGCCACAAGTCAAGTTTGCCTCCCCAAGTAAATCCCCAAAGGGATCCCTTCTGGTTTCTGACCGCGTCGCTGCTTTCGTGCTCCTTTGCAGGGCCTGCCCAGTCGGGAATCCTCACGGACAGGGAGGTGGTGAGCCTGTTCCTCCACTTCACCGTGAACCCGAAGCCGCGGGTGGAGTTCATCGACAGACCGCGCTGCTGCCTGCGGGGGAAGGAGTGCAGCATCAGCCGTTTCCAGCAGGTGGAGAGCCGCTGGGGGTACAGTGGGACTAGTGACAGGATAAGGTCAGCTTCTCTGCTAATTCTGCTGCTGATAGATTCATGTTTACTGAGCTTTGAGCCTACTCTAGATCTAAACCCGCAAGGTTATGTGCTAGACCCTGACTTCCACCGCATAAACCCTCCTGTGAGCCCCGAAGGGAAAGCGTTTTGCTGGGAGGCATTAACCTGCATGTGCAGCTGCAGGCTGCCACTTTGCTTCTGTATTGGCGAAGGATTCCAGCCAATGTGGCCGTCCAGCACGGGCCTCTTGGGGGATTATTTCTCTCCTTTTCAAGTGGCTTCCTGCAGTTGTACGGGCACGTAGTGGTTGGAGTCACCAGGCAGCTCGTGGCTTCCTCCTGTGCCTGGCTGTGTCGACTCAGCAGTGCTCCGTCAGGTTGGTTCCCTGCTCCATTATAAGTGTAAACGTGCCTTGTTGGAGCCGCCTAATCTTGCTGATTTGAGGGAGGGATTAAGATAAAACGCTTGCTGCGCCTGCTTTTCTGCTAATACCTAGTTTGTTTAGACCTGAGCTTGTAGAGAAACAGCAAAGCCCAGTCGTGGTGACAGAGATGTGGAGGTGTGGTGTGGCAAACGATGGTTTGCAAGCCTTGTGTGGCCAAGCCATTAGAGCAAGACAGGAGGTAATCAGAGAGCCTTGGTTATTTCCCGATTCGTCTTTTCTCTTGGGTGGAAGGGGGCGTAGTTCTTTAAAATGGTTAAGCCTTTCCATCCATGGTTCTCTCAGGTATTGACAGAGGTTGGAACTTCTGGTCCACTCATCCCCTTACAGGAGATCGTAGTTGGAAGAGCTGCTAGCTCCAAACACTGCTCTCGGATCTAACGTTCAGAGCCCTTTCAGAGCTTGTATTTAACTTTAAGTTCAACTGCTGGCAGCATCAGGGTCAGTCTTCAGCGAGGCTTGGGTGCAGTTTCCACGCCGAATGTTTTATGCTGGTTGCGGAGCAGCGGCTTCTGGCCCTGTCGCAGATGTTTGCTCTTGAAACACGCAGGGCTGAGAGGGTTGGCGGGTGGGTGAAGAAATGATGTTGGCAGTTTGGCAGGCACGGAGGCTTTCGCTACCTGAGAAGGTGGAGCTGTAGTGGGGCAGTGGGGTGAACGTCCTCAGGCAGCAGGGATTCCTGCGTTCAGGAGCTATGGAATCTTATTGTCTGCTCTTGGGTAAACCTTGAGCGCGGCTGTATCCAGCAAACACTCAGAAGCACATTAACAATTCTGCTCCAGCGCTCAGCCGTGAAATATCTGATGACATTTTAAGTGGTCTTTGCTGTTACCTTGCTGGAAAGACTGCTGCTGCGTGAGGGTGGGCACCATTCCACGCTCTGCAGGCTCCCCTGCCTTTGCTTGGCTGGCGTTTTTGGATGCTGACATCGTACCGCAACCTCAAAACGCTTCCTGAGCGAGCCTGGGCTCTGAAATTTGGTGATGGGATTGCGCAGCTTTGTATTTCACGTGAGCGAACAAAATTGTTGCCAGCCCGTTAGGACAGTCGAAGGTGTGAGCTTAAAAATTATGATTTCTGTACAGGATTTCAGTTATTAGTTGCATTTAAAACTGCAGTGTGTTTGATTAAATCCTAGGTATCACACTAAAGTGAGCGAAGATGTTTGTCTGTCACCCTTGCAGTAAAACAGTACCGGAGTGGCAAGTTGGTCTGACTTCCCTGATCTCTTCCTGCAGGTTCTCAGTAAACAAAAGGATATTTGTAGTTGGGTTTGGATTATACGGATCCATACATGGGCCCACGGATTACCAAGTAAATATACAGGTAATTCTCTCTACTACGTTAAAAATATTTGCTGCTGTAGGGACTGACTTGCACGTTTTTGTGAATATGCAACAAAATCTGAAGTTAGAAGGGACTGGATTTGTTTTCTAGGTAGGGTGGTTGGCAGATGCAGCCAGGGCCAGATGGGGCACTGGGGATAAGAGGGATTAAAGCTCTCGATTTTATGCAACCTCCCGTTGCATGCGTCACTGCGGTATCTCCCCAAGTCTGCTCACAGCCTTTGAAAAAACCTCTCGGAGAGCTGCGGCGCGGTTTGAGAAGAAGCTGCGCGTGTTTCCCCACGCCGAGCAGGCCGGGCCAATCCTGCCCTGCGGCGCTGCAGCAGTGGCTGGGTGCTGCAGTGGTGCTCAGACCGTCTCTTGCTCCGAGCTGTACAAATGCAGCGGAGCAGCCACAATTCAAGAAGGGAAGAGAAGAAAGCAGTTGCTGTGTCAGTGCCGGGCCTGTGCAGCGCTGGTGCGCGGCCTCGCGTCGTCAGCGTCCCGTTTGAGGTGCTGAGTGGGGACCGAGGGAGGCTCAGCTGCCTGAAACCCCTCGTGATCTTGTTCAGAGACTGAGGTGGCTTATGGAAATCTTGGGTGCCTTGTTCTGGATGCGCGTACGTAACCCCAGTCTGGAGCACCTGAGAAGGACCCTCCCCGGGGAAGTTCCCCCAGCGCAGCCCGGCTGGTGTGACGAGCACAGTCTGCCAGCACTCCTTCCTTAATTGTCAGGGTCTCCTTCTGGTGCCCCTGAGCCCTTGGAGGAGAAAGGCAAGTGAAGATGTAAGCGCAGAACATCAGCCTGCAGTCCCCTGCCAGGCTTTGGGGTAAGGAGGGATTGTCTTGGGCTGTCTGGGACCCGAGCCCGCAGTCGTTGGGTGTGATCACAGCACTGGAGATGGACACAAGCAGCGGGGTAGCGCAGTCGCAGTGGGGCTGGTCAAACCATTGAGTCCCTCGGGTTCAGTCCAGTTCAGCGGACGCACTCCTACACTGGTGCAGGGCAGCATTCAAATAACTGTTTGCGCATTAAAAGTTAACACGTGTCTTCCAGATCATCCACACGGACAGTAACACGGTCCTGGGGCAGAACGACACGGGGTTCAGCTGCGACGGATCATCAAACACTTTCCGGGTCATGTTCAAGGAACCTGTCGAGATTTTACCCAATGTCAACTACACAGCATGTGCAACCCTGAAGGTACCGTCCTGGGGCGGCGCGGGCAGGGGGAGAGGTTTATAGGGATGGGTGAAAGCGGCTTCTGTAGTCCCTTCGGTGCAACGTGCTGCTCACTCTGCGTTTTTCAAGGCCTGCAGTATAACCCCAAAGCTCAGCTCCACGCTCCTTCACCTGGTGGTGCCATGTGCGCGTTCACCACCAGCGTTCAGAGCTGGGTTTTTATTTGGCTTGCAAGTGTGTGCTGACTCCCAGGGTAGCGATCGCATTGGTGAGGGAGTGATGGGGGGTGGGTTTTTTGGGTGTATCCAGATAAGCTGTCGGTTCTGGAGCTCTCAGCACAAGAAGGACAGGGACCTGTTGGAGCGGGGCCAGAGGAGGGCTACTAAAATGATCCGAGGGGCTACTAAAATGATCCGAGGGCTGGAGCCCCTCTGCTCTGGGGCCAGGCTGGGAGAGTTGGGGGTGTTCAGCCTGGAGAAGAGGAGGCTGCGGGCAGAGCTGAGTGCGGCCGGTCAGGGCTTAGAGGGGGCCCAGAGGAAAGGGGGGGACAAGCTTTTTAGCAGGGCCAGCTGGGACAGGACAAGGGGGGATGGTTTTAAACTGAACCAGGGTAGGTTTAGGCTGGATCTAAGGAAGAAATTCTTTACAATGAGGGTGGTGAAACCCTGGCAGGGGTTGCCCAGAGAGGGGGTGGAGGCCCCATCCCTGGGACCATTCCAGGCCAGGTTGGAGGGGGCTGTGAGCAACCTGATGTGGTTCAAGGTGTCCCTGCTCCTGCAGGGGGGTTGGGCTGGGGGACCTCTGGGGGTCCCTTCCAACCCAAAACATTCTATGATTCTATGATTCTGCGGGTGTGTAATCCCGAGCCTGCCTTCAGTGGCTTAAAAAAGTTGATATTTAACTGTTGAGACCTGGTTAAATGTAGCATTAAGCTCTGATAGAGATGAGAACTTTGCTCAAAATACCTGGGGCGCAAGAACCAGAAAGAAAAGGGAGGTGCCGAGATCTCCAAAGCTCATTGCTTCGGGCCCGGCTGTGCGTGTGCCTGGGCAGCAACTCCTGCAGGACTGCGATCCCTGCCTTGACCTGTTCTTGTCTCCCGTGGCCATCACAGGGTCCAGATTCCCACTACGGAACCAAAGGACTGCGCAAAGTGATCCATGAATCACCGACAACGGGAGCCAAAACCTGCTTTACGTTCTGTTACGCGGCTGGGAATAACAACGGCACTTCCGTGGAGGACGGACAAATCCCAGAGATCATCTTCTACACATAGTGCAGCTGCGGAGCTGGCTCTGGACTCTTCGGTTCTCTTCCCCGTCACCTTCCAAACTAAATTTCTGGCTGAGTTTGACCACACCAATTGGAGCCACACTAGCCAAAGGTCTCAGTAAAATCATTTCAAAGCTCATGTTTTGCCTTGTGCTAGTGATTCTGCTGCTACCACGTACCGGAGTAACTGGTACCCCAGTGTCATGTGTAGGTTTGTCTGTGGCTTAGTCATGTTTCACTTCACTGATTAACCCTATCTAACAACAGGCATTTTTATTTTTTTTTTTTTGTTTTTTTTTTTTTTTTGACTGTAATGAATGTCGATGCTTTTCCACCAGTCAGAAGCATGGAAACGCGTGGCTCTGGTTGTGGTGATACTCGCTGTGAGGAGATAATCCTGCAAACAGACACAGTCGGGCGCTGTGTGGCCCATCCTCTTCTGCTCAGCGGGCCAGGCCAGGCTGTTTGCCACGCTTGCCCGGCAGCGCCGCTGCGACAGCGGGGCTCGGCCAGCCCGTGCCTGGCCCCTTCCCTCCCGCCAGCCACGGCACCTGCGGCCGCCTTCAAAAAATTACAGAAAGTGGCCTTTTCCCCAGGCTCTGCTCTGTCGGCACTACGCGGTCTTGAGGAAGACCTCAAAACCAGAGCGCCTCTGGAGGGACTGCGGCGTTCTCGTGCTGTCCTCGCTGATTTGTGACAATCCTTTACTCTTGGGCGGTTGGCGACGGCGAGCTGCCCTCCCCTGCGGACGGCCCGTGGCCCTGCGGGCTCGGGAAGGGGCAGCGGCTCCGGCTGGGTGGGCTCATCCCTCCCCCGTGTGCCGCGCTGGGGCCTGGTGGTGCTTCTTGTAGCGCGTTCCAAGCGATGGGCGATCCTGGGATCACCCCCGTGCGGCCTCCGCCAGCGGGGCCCCCCTGCTGCTCGTTACTGGGCTCATCAAATCCTTTGCCGATAGCGCCGGGGTTCGCCCGTTGAAGCAAGCGAGGGGCCTCGCCTGCCCCCGTTCCTGCCCGGCGCTGCTGTTCTCATGCACGTTTCAATGCATTTTCTCTTTGTTTCTGTGCATCGCTAAGCCGTCCCGGGCCGCTCCCGTGGCCCATGCGAAGTAGGAAGAGGCTTGGATGCGCAACTGCCTGTTACCTAATAACGCAGCAGATGGACCAGGATTTATGAAACAGTTTAGGAAAACAAAAAGATTTGGTTTGGTTTGTTTTTTTGCCTGCGTGTGCATGGTCTGCCTGCCCGGGCAGGCGCGGGAGGAAGATGTGGTGCTCGCAGGTACCGCCTGGCTTTGGGCCGGGGGGCTGGGTGCCCGTGTGGGGTTGCGTTTCCCCGTAAGCAGGTTCAACGTTGGCCGAGCAGGGGGGGCGCTTGCCCTGCCGGGGCGGAGGAGTGGGGGGGGGGCTTGTCCTTGCGGCCACCTCACCGGCCTCACGGTCGCTGGTGAAGACTATGAGACTCCTTCCTCCCCCTCTGCTGCAGAGGAAGCTCGATGCGAAGGACCGCTCGGCAGCGTGGCCGGAGCCTTCCGCCCTCTGCGTGGGACTTGCTGGGGGAGGGTGGGGGGGGCGGAGGGGGGTGCTGCCCCAAAGCCAAGGTTCCCCTCTGCTCCAGGCAGACGAAGCCGTCTTAATTCACCAGGCAGCGGTTGCCACCTTGTTCAGCTGCTAGAAATGAAAACCTGCTCGTCCTTCGCTGGTGTGGGCAAGGACCTCGCCTCCTCTTCCTCCCTCCCGTCAGCTCCGTGGCCGGGTGGCTCCTCGTCAGCCACGCAGCGGCGATCCCGTCAGGAACGCCCTGCGCCTCCTAACCAGTAGCTATTAGAGATGTCAATAGTGTGTTACGTTCTCTAGGAAGACGTTGTAAGATGTGTATATCGTAAGCCTGCTTCAGGGTAGGATGTTTTTAATATGGCCAGTACTTAAAAAAAAAAAAAAGAAAAAAAAAGTTAAAAAAAAAAAATAAAAAAGATGGGTCCATGATTTAATGATTGAACCTGGCTCTGTGCAATGCAAACAGTGTCGTGAGGCGGATTCGGAGCGGGGGTGGCGACCCCGTGGGGGTACACGGCGGCGCCCACTCTCCCCTCCTCCCTACCAGGGGGAATTTCCCTACGAGCGCCCGAGACCTGCGCTGGGGCCTGCGCCTGCCCCGGGGGGGGCGATAATGGAAATAATTGGAGCTGGAAAGCAGCAAAGCTGGGCACGGGGCTGGGGGCAGAGCGGGGCTCCAGGGCAGGGCTTGCTCGGCCGCGGCAGGCGCCTCCGCGCTGGCTCTGCCCTGGAAGCATCAGGTTTTGCTGCTCTTCCCTCACGCAGATTCTCATCCCAAATCCACCCTTCCTCCCGCCGCCCCCCCCCCAAGGTGGGTCCAGGAGCTCGTCCTGTCGGGGAGGGAGAGGAGTCAGACCGAGCTACACCCGAGCAACTTCTGTTCTTGCGGCTTTTCTGCAGTTTGATGCAATTCTGGCTTCTGTAGATAGGTGAATGTAATTCCTTGTTGGCCATGCCTGTTTCCAAAAGTATGAGGCGTTCTGTTGTACCACGTCACCTTCCGAGCGGAGCGGGGACCGTCTCGCCTCCAGTGCTGTATTGATGAATGTACCCGCTGCTCTCGTTCAGTGTTCACACTCTGCTTTTGGCCAGCTTCGTGATTTGTAAATAGGAAATCAATAAAGACATTTGGGTTGTCTTTACACGAGTTTCGTTGTGATTTGAAAAGAGGCCGCCAGCGTGTCCCAGGGAGCTGGATCCCGGCCCTCCTGCCCTGGCCATGGGTGTGTGTGGCTCCCCCGGGGGGGCCGATGGCTGCTCGGGAAGCCCCAGCCCCCCCGGGGAATGTGGTTATGGTGGAGCTGTGTTCCCCAGGGGAGAGGAGCAGGAGGGTACGGGGCGGGCGTTGGCCCCTCCATGGGGTAGCTCCAGCCCATCCTTTTACAACTGCATTTCCTTAACCTCCATTGAAGGTTTTGGACAATTCAACCCGCGCCAGAAGCTGCCCTGGCCCTCGCAGGGGTCAGGCGGGGGCCGTGCTGCGAGGGGGGTGTGAGGGGCTCAGCCCCATCTGCGCAGGCGGAGGCCGCGGGTGCTGGAGCGGGGACGAGGTGGGGCTCAGCCCTGCCCCAGGAGCAGCCCCCGGCAGCAGCTCAGCACCGGGGCAAGGAGCTGGGGCTCCGCTCTCAGCCCCTGCCCGGGGAGGGTGAGCCCGGGGCCAGGGGGGCTGCCCTGGGGGGAGCCGGAGCACTTCCCTGCGGGCACGGGGAGCAGCCGGGCCCTGGGCCCTGCCCCTCTGCTCCGTGGCTGGATCCCACCCGGCTGAGCACAAGGCCCGGCCCGGCCTTCCTCCTCCTCAGCAGCGAGGCCGAGGGCTCCCCCAGCTGCCTCAGGGCTGCTCCTTGGGGCTGGAGCCCCCTCTCAGAGCCCCGCTTGTGGCAGGAGCCCCGGGAGCCTCAGGCGGGGTGGGGAGATACCCGGAGCCATTGGCCCCACAAGAGCCATCAGCCCCCCCGGGAGCCACCAGCTCTATGGGAGCCACCAGCCCCATGGGAGCCACCAGCCCCCCAGGAGCCACCAGCCCCATGGGAGCCACCAGCCCCCAGGAGCCACCAGCCCCCCAGGAGCCACCAGCCCCACGGGAGCCACGAGCCCCATGGGGGCCACCAGCCCCACAGGAGCCATGAGCCCCACAGGAGCCACGAGCCCCACGGGAGCCACGAGCCCCACAGGAGCCACCAGCCCCATGGCTGCTCCCCCGACCCCCCCCAGCCCGGGGGCCCTGCGCTGAGCTCCACAGCAGCAGGAGGGGCCGGGGAAGCTGCAGAGGGGCCGAGGCAGCTCCCACCTGGGGAACCCCCCCCCCCCATGAAAAGTGGGGGGTGCTTACTGTGTCCCCACCCTCAGGGCCATGCAGTCAAGCACAGAAGAAAGCGTTGGGTTTTGAAGATATTTTTTTGTTTGTTTATTTATTTTTATTGTTTTTATTAAAAAAAAAAAAAAAAAAAAAAAGCCCCTAAAGTCTATGGCTTCCAGGAAGCATCAGAGAAATGTAAATGCCATTTCTGTACACTTGGTTTTAAAGCAGTAACTGAACTCGCAATGGAACGAACGCCCTCACGTACAATCTCAGCGTTTGGCCTCCTCGCTGGAAGGACGGCCAGGCCCGGGGCACCCGCGGCCGCGTCCCCGTCCCCTCCGCGGCTCCTCTTCGGCCTCGCTTGGGGTCTGAGCCGATGCTCTCAGAAGGATCCGCTCCCAGGGAAAATTTAAGGCGAAAATCTTTTTTTTTGTTTGTTTAAAAAAGAAAAATTTGTTTGCTTGCCTCGTTGGGGAAACAAGGGCAAACGTTGCACGTGTTTCCCCCCACACACACCCCAGCAGCGGCTGGGGGGGGGGGCGCAGCAGCTGGGGCTGCCCTGGCCCCTCCTGCCCCCCCTGCAGCCCAGGAGAAGCCAAAGTTGGGGTCAATCCTGAATTTTGGAAGCAGCGGGGCCACGGCACGGTGCCCTCCCCAGGGGCCCCATGTGCAGCCATGGCCCATGGGTGCCCGGGCAGGACAGGGTGACACCCCCACCCCCAGGCCGGTGCAGCCCCTCCCGTGATTTGGGGCCTCCAGCCCCCCCCCGGCGAGGGTCAGTTTGGACAAATGTTTCGAAGCAGCCACAGATGGTCCCAGTGCCCCCCCCCCCCCCCCCCCCCCCCCCTCCCCTCCCCAAAAGCCTCAGCACAGCCTCAGCCCCTCTCTTGGGGCAGAACAACAGGGTTTTGGTAAAGATAAGCGTGCCCCCACCCCCACCCTCCCCCCAAGTGTGTCGCGATCAATGCACACCCCAGCACGCGGGGTCAGCCACGGGGCAGGGGGGGGGGAAGCCGCAGTGCCTGGGGGTGGGTGAGGAGCAGGGGAGCGTGGGGGTGCAGCCGCGCGCACGGGTGTGGAAGTTTGCAAAAAAAAATAAAAAAAAAAAAAAAAAAAAATCCAGTTCGCTCAGGGGGGAGGACGCCACAGGGGGCAGCGCCGGAGCACCCCAACACCCGTCACTGCCCGGCCGTGCTCACCCCGTATCACCCGCCCTGGCCACGGCCCACCCTGCGCCCGCTGCCGCCCCGGGGGGGGCTCAGGCAAAGGGGCTGGAAAACCCCAGGGGCCGATAAAAGCGCTGCTGCCGGTACCCAAAGATGCAGCAGAAACACGTCCAGCCCTACGCCCCCCCCCCCCGCGCCGGAGCTGAGGCTGCTTTGCTTCGCCACCTCCCTGCCCCGGCGTTCCCGGGGGTGGCTGGCGCTGGCCGGGTCCCCGCCGTCCCTGTCCCCGCGGCCCCAGCCCCCCGGGATTCGGGCAGGCCCAGCCATGGCCTGTATTGCTAGCAAAGTGCATCGTAAAACGAACTGTAAACGCGTTTGCTCCCCCCCCCCGCCGCCCGCACCCCAGCGCTTCTCACCGTACCAGAGACCGCGCCGCTCACCGCTCGTCACCAAAGGCCTTAACGAAGGGGGGGAGGAACCCAATGGGGGACGTGGGGCGGGGGGGGGGTCCTAAAGGAAGAGCAGAATTCAGTAACACTGAAGATGACGGTCAAAGACTGACGACTCAGCACTCTGCACCGAGACTCACTTTAAATTAACTTAAGAGACAAAGAAGCAACAGGAAAAAAAAAAAAAAAAAAAAAAAAAAATTCCTCCTTAGCCCACTGCTCTTGAAATTGTCTTCTGCTTCTTCTGACAGCGATGGGTCAGTCTGTAGAGTTGATCCCCATTTTCAAACTAGTTATAGACTCAAAGCAAGTGACGCTGTGGATTTGTTTCGGCTTGTTTCTTTTTTTCTTCTTCTTTTTTTTTTTTTTTTTTTTTTCTTTTTTCTTTTTGACGGACGCAGGAAACTTCAGCGAAGTCGGGCTTGGTTCGAGTAAACGGCCACGCACTGGGCGAGTGGCGGAGGAAAGGACAAGCAGTTTGGGGAGGCCCCGCTCCCCGCCTGCGCGTGGGGCGCTGGGGGAGGCCGTCTGGCTCAGCCCCCCCCCGTCCCCGTCCAAACCGAGGGGCCGCCGCCGGCTCCGCGGGTCAAGATCCAGCCACGGCCAGAGGGAGAGGAGCCATCACGCACGCCGCTCCACCCGGCCCCGGCTGCTCACTTGCGACGCTTGGTGGTTTTCCTCTTCCTTCTCTTGAAGAAACAGCAGCACCTGGGGACAGAGGGGACCCCGTCAGCACCCAGGCCTGGGCACCGCCGGGCTCAGCAGCCAGGGCAGGGCCAGGGTGGGGGGCCCACGGAAACCCCTTGGCCTCCTGGTGAGCCCCACCTGGGCAGAGCGGCTCCGGGAAGCGCCCCCGGTATGTGGGGGCAGGAGCGCTGTGATGGCCACAGCGAGTGACAGCGAGCAGGGCAAGTGACACCGAGCAGGATGAGTGCCACCAGCCACGGCACGCGATGCCAGCCACAGCAAACGCCAGCAGCCGGAGCTGGGGCTGGGCAGGGGCTCCCGGAGAGGGAACGGCCCCGGATCCGTGCACACCCCCTGCCCTGCTTTGGGGAGGACGGGTGAGCCCCGGGGGCGGGCAAGGTGGGAAGGGGCTGGGGGTGGCGGTGGCCCTGCAGGGACACCCCTGGTGGGGTCCCAGGGAAGAGCGGTGGTTACTCGCCCTGGAGCTGGGCTGTTCCTCCGCGGAGGGGACAGGGACAGGGACAGGGCATCGCAGGGCGGCTGCAGGGACCCGAATCTGCCCTGGCCCCAGCGAGGGGGAGGCAGCGGGGCCGCGTCCTTACTTTGTATCGTCTGTCACCTCCACCTCGGTGGGGGCTGTGATGGGGGCGTTCGAATGTCCTGCCGTCGGGTCGTCCGTGTTCAGCTCTCCGTTGGTGGAGCTCATCACCTGGGGAGAGGCAAGCGTCAGCGCGGGGCAGCCCGCGGGGCACGGGCCGGTCCTCAGCCTCGCCCCCTGCCCCGCGGCAGCCGCGGCCCGGAGAGGTGCAGCCCCAGGAGGCCCCCCCAGCCCTGTGCCAGCTGGGAGCACCAAGGTCCCCACGCGGGACGGTGCCCTCGCCCAGAGAGCGGTGCCCAGCCTCGGTGCTGAGCACTGCCAAGGAGCCCCATCGCACAGGGGGGTTGGGTCCCCTCGCTGTGTCTGGGAGGGTCCCAGCTCCTGGGAACCCCTGCACACCCCACTGGGAGAGGGGCTTACTGGCAGCCAGCTCCAACGCGCCCGGGGGACACGGCCCCGCGAGGCTGTTGGCTCCGGGGAGACCTTGCCATGGCCGAGCGACCGGACACGGCTCTTGCCCCCCAGCCCTGAACCCCAACACCGCCGGGCCCCGCGGGGCTCAGCCCAGCGCCCACCCTGCGGGCTCCTGCCAGCCTCCAGGTGCCCCCGAGCTCCCGCCCGCTCGCCGGGGCAGCGGGGCCGTGTGCGGTGCCAGGGCCCGGAGGAGACCCCAAGGCACCAAAGCAAGGACGGGGCTCACACAGGCAACAAGGACTTGCCCTAAAACCCCCTCCAAGCCCTAACTATCCACACCCCTCCTGCGCCCGCTGCCCCCCGGCAAAGCCAGGAGCTCCCTGGGGATGCGCAGGCCAAAGGATCAAGGCCAAGCTGCTCATCCCCGGCGCGGAGGCTCGGCCTTACCCAGACTCGTGGAGGAGCTGCCATCCGCCAGCCGCAGTGCCCAGCTGGCAGGGCGACGTCAAGCTACAGCCCCCCGAAACAAGCCCGGAGACCCCTGTGCGTCACCAACACCCCCCTGCAGTGCCGGGCGCAGGCGGAGGACGGGGGGAGGTTTGCAGAGCGAGAGCAGGGAGCAGCCGCCGTGGCAGGGAGGGGACGTGGTTCGGGAGGAGAGGGGCAGAGCTGGCCCCACGGTCTCCCCCAGCCCAGCACCGAGCGCCAGTGGATTCACCGTGGAGCAGTAGGAACGAGCAGCAGCGGCGGGGACGGAAGCAGAGACGGAGGAAGCGGCACAGGCCCAGCCAGGGGGGACCCACCACGGATGCCCCACCATCTGCGTGGGCTGGACCCCCCACCAGCTCAAGGGGGGCCGAGGGCAGGAGGCTGCGAGGGCGGCGAGCACGTGGCCGAAGGCGCGAGTGCAGGACCGAGGTGGGGAGACGAGGCTGAGGACGGCCCAGGGAAAGGGAGGAGAAGCCAGGCTCGAAGCCATCGCTCCGGTCAAACCAGGAGGCCCAGGGAAGTCCCCGCGCGGGATAAGGCCGCCTTGTCCGGCACTGCTGGGACGAGTGGCGCTGGGGGCAGTGCCCGATGGCTGCTGGTGCCGCCACGTGGCACAGCACCAGCACGTCGTCCATCTCTAACTGCCCTCCGAGTCTCACCGGCAGCACTTTGGGAGCCCGGCGGCCCCCGGGGAAGCAGCGCCAGCCTCGTCTGCGAGCCGCCAGCATCACGCACCGCAGGGACGGGGCAGCACGGTCCCTGGGGCCACGCGTTGCAGCCTAGGCAAGACCCCGGGCATGCGCGGCCCCGGTGCCGCCCTGGGGCGGGGGAGCAGGGCTGACCCCCCCCCCCGGCACGGTCGGCTTGTGCCCGGCTGTGCGGGCAGGTCGCGTGGCGCAGGCTGGCTCTGCTCCCTCCCGCGCCCGCCCCTGCCCTCGGCGCGTGGTTGCATGTACCTGGACGGACCCCCCGAGCCTGCCGGCTGCCAGGTGAGCTCCCAAAGGCTCCTCGGCAGGCTGCCCACTGGCCTGAGGATCCCACAACTCCGTCCCCTCGGGCGGCTGCTCGCGACAGGCAGGAGGAACAGAATGAAAAGAAACAAAAGAAAAGAAGGGAGGAAGAATGGGGGAAGAGAAGGGAGAGGTGGAGGGAAGGGGCGGGGAGAAGAGTGGCAAAGGGAGTCGAGAAAATAAGACATGCAAAAGCAAAAACATGACCGGAGCAGCTCGAGTTTGTGATTGCGGAGGGCACTCGCGCGGCGGCTCCCCAGAGCGGTCCCTGCGGTGACACCGTGGGTCTGCGTGCCCCCCTGGCCACGCACACACGCACCCCCCAGCGATGGAGCTGGGCTCTTCCCCAGCACCGGGCACGTCCCGAGGCCGCGGCACGGCCAGCCCCACGGGGGGAGGCGCAGCCGGGCCGAGGCAACGCTGCCAGCCGCCCTCCTGCGAGTGAAACGTTCCGAGGCCGACGCGGATCTTTGCGGGGCGACTGCGAGCCGAGCTGGGGGGCACCCTGCTGCCAAACCCTTGCTCACAGGAGCACGACACAGCCCCTCTGCATCCCCAGGTTGGAAACTGCTCCCACGCTGTGGGAGTTTTGCGCTTTGCTTTTCCCACTGCCCTCGGGAAGGGACGTCGAACGCGGCGTTTCTTGGATGCGGGAGGCAGAGAGCAGATCTTACTGGGAGCCAGTTCCCAGGAACCAGTCAGAGGCGCTTTGAAGACGTTGCCCTCTCCATAAGGAAGCGCTGCCAGCCAGTGGCCAGCGAGAGCCAGGGCTGTCCCTGGCTCCCCGTGCTCGGCCCACAGCAGCAAGGGGCACCGCCGGGTCGACACATGGGCGAGGGAGGACAGGGTGCTGCACCCTCAGCTCCGGCCCCGTTCGTGGGCGCTCTGCTCCCCGTGGAGGGTCAAGGCAAGAGGATGAGGGTCTGTGTGGGACCGCTGGGGAAACGCGTGAGGCTTGCTCTTGGTGGCAGCAGTCCCAAAGCCGTGTTTCCTGCACCAGGGTAGGACAGGCCACGGCACCGGAGAAGGGCCAGGCAGCCCAGCGACCCAGGCAGGGAGCTGCCCACACAGCTCTGCCCATCTCCCTGCCCCGGGCTGCTCCCAGCTCGGCCCCACGTGCCCTGCAGGTTCCCAGGGCAAAGCCAACCCCAGGAATCCCCCAGGCAGCCCCCTCACTTGTCCCGTGTCCTGGTCCCATTGATGAACGATGGCACCGCAAACAAGAGCAGCAAGTTCTTCCCATGGGGACACGGCACCGGGGACACTGTCCTTAGCGCAGGGTGGCTCAGCCTGTACCGTGCCCACAGCCACCAGCCAGTGCTAAACCCTGCAGCTCGCCAGCTGAAGCCCAGGCCTGGCCATTCCCCGCCGTGCTACAGCCTCCCATGGCTGCTTCCTCCCATTTCTGCCAGGCCGCCTGGCCCCGGGGACGCTGCCCTGGTCCCCCTGCTAGCCACAGACCCGCAGGGAGGAAGCCCTCCCACAGACAGCACTGGGGAAAAGAGGATGCCCCCGTTCCTGGCTCCGTTCAGAGGCCCTGCCGGGCTCTGTGAGCCTGTGGAGCAGGAGCCCGAGCTGTGCACGACCGCAGTCCCGTGCCCCGGCCGGGGCAGCGCCGCCTCTCACCTGGTGTTTGGTGTGTGGCTGTGCTTTGTCTCTGTTCGGGGGCTGCACCTGCACCTCGCTGTGCATCGTGCCGATGGGGGTGGGCTGGGGACACAGGAAGGACAATGTCACCCGCGGCACAGCAGCCATCCCGCTGCTCCGCACCCCCTGATCCAACCTCCAGCCAAACACGCAGAACACCCCAAAATCAGGGGCTGATCCCAGTCCCTACCCCCACCCCCAGCAGCTCCACCCCTGGGGTTTGGCTGCAGTGAGCCCAGGGAGGGTGCCCATGGCAGAAAGTGAGGTGCCAACCTGACTGCTGGGTTCCCCTTAGCTCCAGGAGCCTCAAATTTCTGCGTCACAGCTTTAACTCATCGTCACGACAGCCCTGGCTTGGAGCTGGCTGCTGGGGTCTGGTGAGGACTGGTGGAGCTGATCTCTCGGGCATGGATGTGCGTGGCAGGGACGACTGCTGACCCACATCCTCCCTGGCTGCTGCCGCAGACCACGCTGACCCCCCACCACGCTGCCCGCCGCCCCCCCGGGCACCCTGGGGCCCAGCACCCTCTACCCCAGCCCCCACTCCCTCGCCACTCACCAGCGGCTTCCCTGCCCAGTCGTATTCGTAGTCGAACACGTAACCATTTCTCTCGAACAAGTCTGTGAAGAGCTTCCGCAGGTAGTCGTAGTCGGGCTTCTCGAAGAAATCCAGCCGCCGCACGTAGCGCAAGTACGTGGCCATCTCCTCTGCGGGGACAGAGCGGGCTCAGCTGGGGCAGGGGGACAAGATGCCAGGCCAGCAGGCTCTGGGGCCAGGCTGGGGCCAGGGCCAGGCCACGCGGGGTGCCCTCACCTGGGAAGTTCTCACAGAGCACCTCCACCGGAGTAGCTCTTTTGGTGTCGCCGATCTTCTGATACCTCTCCTTTAGCGTGTCAGCCTGGCAGAGATAAGGAGCCGGTCAGCGTGAGGGCCAGGCACGTCCCCGGGAGCGGGGAAGGCACTGGGTGCTGTCAGACCACCAATACTTTCTTGGTCCCCCTTTTCCAGGTAACAGCGAGAGCTCATTCCCAGGGAATCCCCTCAGCCAGGGCAGGTCTGGAAGAGCGCGGTTCCAGGACAGCCACTGCAAGAGCAGCTGGGATATGCACAAAGCAGGAGGGACACGGAGAGGGGGACACCTACAGCCGCTCGGCACAGCAAGGGCCTGGCACAGAGCTGGGAGCAGCAGCCCCTGCATCTGGTGGGGTGCCAAGCCTCCAACACCCTGTGGGCCAAACCTTTCCCCACCCCACACCCTGATGCTGCCCATGCCAGGGCAGAGCCAGACCCACAGGGCAGCCGTGCCCAGGGACAGCAGGAGCTGGCAGTTACCTTGAGGCCTTGCCAAGGGAGGCTCCCGCGGAGGAAGTACATAAACATGTGCCCTAATGCTTCCAGGTCGTCCCTGCGGCTTTGTTCTGCATGGAGAAAAAAAAAAAAAAAAAGAGACATGGGCACGTTCCCACTACAGCCACCTTCCCTGTCCCTGCCAGACCCTGCAGCACCCCACGTCCCCTGCCAACATCCCAGGCTGAAGAGCAGGAGAAGCAGTTTGTCCCCAGCTCCAGCGCTGGCAGGGGGGGAAGCTCACACCCTGAAGTCCCCTTCCCTCTCCCTTTCGGCCGAGAGGCAGGGCTGGCCGCACGGTGCGCGCACACACCTTTCCCGAGGTGGGTGTTGATGCTCATGTAGCGTGCTGTCCCTGTCAGGCTCTTGTGCTCTCGGTAGGGGATGTGTTTTTTGGTCTCAGGGTCAATATACTCTTTGGCCAGGCCAAAATCGATGATGTGGATGGTGTGCTGCCGCTTGCTGCCCGGCCGCCCCACCAGGAAGTTCTCTGGCTTGACGTCTCTGTAGATGAGGCTTTTGGTGTGGACGTACTCCATCCGTGTGATCTGGGGGCAGAAGGAGATGTCAGCACCACGGCAGAGATGCGCTGTGTGTCCTGCATGCACCCCTGCACCCTCCTCCCCTGGGCCCAAATCTGCTCCGATTGCCTTGCCCCCAGCCAGCGACCCTGCTCCCCTCAGCCTGTACATCACCCTGGGTCGAAGGGACAGGGACAACAGGTCCTCCAGCCCGGGGAGACAACCTCAGCCCGGCTGCATCTCGGACACACAGCAAGAGACACACGGCTGTGCTCAGAGAGGGGCTGCGTGGGGGCGAGGGAGAGCCCTCCGACATCAGGGAGAGGGTGAGGTATGGAGGGAGGTGGTCTGGGATGCGTGGTCTGGCGGGTGCTGGCTCGCCCCTCCTTCCCCTCCCCTTCCCTGTGGGGTCCCCACACAGCCTGACGGCTGTGCCCACACACCCCCTGCTCCCCCGGGGCGGTCTGTGGCCGGGCGGGCCGGGGTGAGCCGGGCAGAGCCGCAGGCGAGGCGGAGGTGCTGTGCTCACCAGCTGGATTGCGATCATCAGGACGGTCTTGAGCGTGAAGGTCCGGTCACACAGATCAAAGAGATCTTCTAGGCTGGGTCCTAGCAGCTCCAACACCATGGCGTTGTACTTCCCGCAGGGGCCAAAATAATAAACCTGAGGAATTCCTTCTGCAAGAGAGGGAGCAGGGGCTGTCAGGGGTTGCAAAAGGGTGGAGCAGAACATGGCCATGCTGTCACGGCCACGCTGTCACGGCCACGCTGTCACGGCCACGCCGCTGCTGGAGCCGAGATGGGGGGCTGCAGCTGGGGGGATGTCTCTGCACTGCCCTCCCTCCACGCCGCAGCCAGCCTGGTTCTGCTCTCGGCAAGAGGGCGAAGGAGGCAGCTCCATCTGCATCCCTGACTGCTGCGGGGGAGGTGGGGGGGAAAAGAACTAAATAAAAAGGGATCAAAGATTAGATGTGGCTCTGTGTAAAATCGGCCTCTCCCAGCTGAGCAGATGGGCAGCAGTCGCTCATGGCAGGGAACGAATTTGCAGTCACATTTATAGGAAGCCTCCCTTTCCTAGCTGGCTCCCGCGGCAGCGCAGCCTGGCCCCGTACCTGCATTGCCGAGCTGTTTGTAGAACCGATACTCCAGGTGCAGCTGGGGGGCCCGGGATTTTATGGGTTCCTTGGAGAAGAAAAGGAGAACGGTTAAGGCTGTTGCAGTGAGCAGGATGTTGGGGGGGGGGGTGTCTGGGTGTCCCCTTCACAATGCTGGCAGCAGCTGGACTGAGAGGATTTGGGGTTGAGAAAAACTGGTGTAAAATGGAGATGAAGCCTCCGGGGATGCTGAGAGAAAACCCGCCCACATGGAAGCCAGATCCACCCCATCCTGAGAGATCTGGGTGCTGGGGTAGACATTAATGGGAGCAGGTATCAGCGGGGACCACCCTCTCCCCGAGGTCTCTCTGCTGCAGGCACCGGCTGAGCGCAGCACAGGCCGCAGCGAGGTCATGGAGAAGAGAAGACCCAGCTCTTCTCTCCCGGGGCCCAGATCACCCCACCTGCAATGACGTGTGTTGCTTTGCCTGCCCTCAATTCCTAGCAGCAAGCACAGCTCCCGGCACAGCCACCCATCCATCACCCGCTCGGCTGGACCCGCTCCAACGGGGAGCAATCTCCTTCCCAGGTGGCCCGAACATCACTGCCCTGACCACAGAGGGACTCACCAATTTGATAGCTACGTATTCGTTCGTGTAGAGGTTCTTTCCTGCAGGGAGAGACACGAAAAAGGCAATTGAAAGCAAGTGAGCCTTTGCATTAACCCCATTTTACACCCGCCCGTGGTCCCCTGAGGGCTCCTGGGCTGCAGAACATCCCAAACTGGTTCGGTGGCTCCCAAAACACATAAACAGGCCTGGAGGCACGAGCGGGAGCAAGAACCCACTGTGGGGAGTTGCAACACGCCAGCTAATTACGCCCAGATGGGGTAGGTGGATTCCTCTGGGATGGACAGGCTGCTGGGGGGTTGGAGCCAAGCCTGCTGGGAGGGGCAGCATCCCAGTCCAGGCCTGGAGGGATGCGACTGGCCAAGGCAGGAACAAGGCTGGGACTTGCTGTTTCTCTCAGCCACATCCCTGCATGGAGAGGGGCTGCCCTGCTCTGGGAGAGCCGTCAGAATTGGGGGCTTTGTGAGCAGCAGGACCACGCAGAGGGTGGCAGGGAGGAAGGACCCCCAAGATCACTGGGGCAGCCTGCGGCATTGGAGCTGGCAGCGGTCTGAAGACACCACAGGTAGGTGGAAATCCCTTCCCCAGGGCTGGGGTCACTCCTGGGGATGGCAGAGGTGAGTGTGCACACACACGACGTGCAGCTCAACCTCATCCTCCGGGATGCTCCCACCCACCCGAGGGTGTGGGGGAAGCCAAGGAGCAGAGCCACAGCAGGGCCCAGCTGCACGAGGAGGAGCTGAAGGCACCGATGTGCTGCGGGGAGGGCTGGACGACTGCCTCCAAGTGCCCAGGAGAGCTGAAAGGGCAGCCACGCCACCCCAACGCCCTGTAAACGACTTCCTAGAGAGCTCAGCACCTTCACATTGAGTTTTCACACCCATAACTACAGGCAGGTTGAACTAACGGTGCCTGCACATCACCCTGCTCACCCCAGAGAGCCAGGAGGGCCTGAGGAAGGCGTCACACCCGGGAAGCGTCAGTACCACCTCTGCCCCAGGTCCATAAAGGCAAAGATTAAAGAGGTTTGCAAAAATATCCGAGTGTTCTTTTTGCCCGAGCCCTCCGGGACACCGGGGAGATGGGAGTTAATCGCAGCAGGTCCCCTTCCACGGCACACGGAGCCAGCAGACACGCGATCCCGCTGCCTGGCATGTGCGTATCTGATGGAGCTGCATCTGTCTCCTCGGATTTTCTCCAAGCAATTTGCTCAGGGAACAAGTTCCTCCTGGCATAAGATTTCATCTGCTCCGACTGCTGCTCTCCACCTGAAGCAGCAATAAATCCTCGCCGGGTGACATCAGAGCCAGCTGCTGAGCGCCAGAGTCGGCGGCAGGATTACGGGAAGAGGGATGAATGGGAGATATTAATGGAGCGGCTCCTCCCAGGGATGGCTCTGCAGCCAAGGAGGGGCTCAGTCCTGCTCCCTCGCTGACCCTCTCCCATCCCAGGGGACCTCTGCCAAGCCACTGTGTCTCCTGCCTCTGCAAAACCAAATCCCTTCACAGCAATTAGGAAGTAGGTGATTAGGGAGGGAGAAACGCCTGGCTAACACGAGTGTATATGCCAGACCCAGGGTTTCTGGCCCATCACGGACTGACATTTCCTGGGGAGGAGGTGGGACATCCCCCAGACCCATGCATGGCTCCAGAAAGCTCAAGGAAAGCCTCAGTTTGTCGGGAACTTGATTGGGGGGGGCAGGGAAGAACTGAAACCCCGATGGACCCCAGTGCAGCCCCCTTGCCCCCGCCGTGAGCAGTCATCTCCCAACGACTCAACGGGGAGAGAAGGCAGCAAGCGGGCAGGGAGGAGAGATGTGGGCAGGCAGCTTATCTTCCACGCACCAGGACCTCTGTGTTTTGCAAACAATCCCAAGGGAGAACAAAAGAGCCCCGTGTGCCGGCCTGGATGCGGGGTCAGGCATGGCCCTGCCTGCCATAAGGGCACAGGGCCCCCACGCGCTCCCCGGCCAAGGTGGGCTCTGGCCTCAGGGCTGTACAGTTCAGTCCCATCCCTCCCAAAAAAAAAAAAAAAAAATCACTGCTGCCTTCAGGGCAGTAACATGCAACCAAGAAAACTCACAGCTGCATTTCCCCTGAGGTTAGGCTAGGTCTGAAGAGGAAAAAAAAAAACCAAAACCCCACAGCAGGATTCCTGCCACCCTGCCAGGGGGGCACTGCAAAACCAGCCCAGCACAGCAGGGAGGGAGATGGGAAGGAGGCAGGAGCATCCCCAGCAGGGCTCTGGAGAGGTCCAGCCCCGTCCCTGTTACGTGGCATCTGTCCTGTTCCCACCATGGCTCGCTGGCACAGAAAGCTACCCACAAAAACACTCTGGGGGCTGGCAGCCCTCTTCCGGCCCGAGAAATGAGTCCAAATAATTTGATACCCCCGTGGTTCATCCCTTCCTGTAATGCTCGGAGGGCTTGGACAAAGCTGCTAGAAAAAATGGGGATGCAGAGAGAGCACAGACCATTGCTGCTGTCTAACCACCACCACCTTCTTCCCCTTCCCCGATTAAAAAAAGGTGCAAAGAGCAGAACCAGTCTATCGTGAGGAAAAAAGAAGCAAGAGGAAAGAAAAAGTGAAAGAGCACGGAGGCAGGGCTGCGGGGCCTTCCCTGGCCTGGCCCACACCGGGGAATGTCCCGCTCCAGCTCCCGGAGCAGCTCCCGTGGCTGCCCCCATGCCGCCCACTCTGCCCAGCGCTCACTAACGATGATAATTTTTTAACACCTAAAATGTGTTGGGAGTCCACAGACCGCCCCAGGGGAGGACTCAAGCAGGCAGCACTGCAGGATTCACAGAAGAAAAGGTGCTTTTGAAAGAAAAAAAGAAAAAGAAAAAAAAAAAAAGAAAAAAGCAAGACGGGCGGCAGAAAGCAAGTGTTGGCGTTTGCAGAGAGGCCTTTGCCCGGCTCGTTGCTGGCAGCGCCTCCGAATCCAGCAGCCAGCACCTGCAAGACACGGCGTGTCTGGTCAGAGCCCAGCCAAAGCCACCCAGAGCCACCCACCGGAGGTGGTGGCCAGCCCCGGGGTCTGTATCACATTTAAAAGCCGGACGTGGCTTTCTCTTAACCCTGTGCTAACACCCAAATCACCCCCCCCCCGAAGGCAGATTTGGCAGCGGTGGGGTCCGGCACCTGCTCCTGCACATCACGGTGGCCCGAGGAAGCGCTGGGCTCCGTGCCGGGCTCCCAGCGGGGTCCCCATCCGAGGGGCTACCCCCTGTGCCCACCCCTCCGCCTGGCACTGCCCCTCGGGCACGGCATGGCACGGCGCAGGGCACAGCTCCGCACTGCCGGCGCTGGGAGGCTCTGGGTGCTGTGGCCCCGAGTCACACCTCGGCACCAGGACCAGCAATTTGGCTTCTCCGGTCCCCGGGCGATGCAGTCGAGGAGCGCGGGAGAAGGCAGCCGGGCACCGGCCCAGCACCGCAGCCCCGGCGACACACGCTGCATCAGTCCAAGCAATGACAGTTCCTTGGAGCATGGGGGTTTAATACCATCGGGGGGGAAAAAAAAAAAAAAGTTATTTTAGAGTCTGACCTTCCTCTAGAGGAGGCTCTGAAAGACCAAGAGGAAAACCAAGTGTGAGCCATTAGCAAGAGGAGCAGTTAGCAGGCAGCGCGTGGGCTCTTCTCTCCCACAGCCTACTCTGAAGATGCCCAGTGAGCCACCACGGTGGCTCTGTGGCTCCGACCTGCTAGCCACGGTGGCCATGTACAGAGGTCTCTGCAGAGCCAAAGACAAGGGTGGTACGTGCAGTGTGCCCGCATTTTCTGAAGGTACCTTTTGTGGTCCCGGAGAAGCAATCCCGGGAGGCTGCAGGCCAGGGGCGAGAGCCACAGCTCAAGAGAGCTTGGGAATGTCCCCAGCACTCGCACATGACACGGGACATGGCCCCAGCCCAGCTGTAGTAGTGACCTGCTGCTGGCTCATACACCACACAAGGATCCACCCCCCTCATTTTCTTCTCTCCAAAATGCTGGGTTTACTTTTGAAAAATAAGTTAATTCCAATTTTAACCTCGAAAGGAAACAGCCGCTGTGTTTCCAAGCTACACGGGGCTGGGGGAGAGGGGTGAGCACAGGAAAGCTGCACAAAAGCACATTTGCAGTTTTCTGTTCTTCCTGCAATAAAGAGCAGCTTCTGCCGGGTCCCTGCCTGGAGCAGCAGCCTTAGGCCAGGCCCAGGAGCAGGGGGGTCAGGGAGCCCCTGCCCAGGCAGCACAGCAGGACACACAGCAGCTCCTGGCTCCAAAGCGTGGCTCTGAGACAGCCCAGCACCAGGCAGAGCTCAGGGAAGGGGGCTTCCATAGCACCTAGGTGCTTTGGGCTCATTTTTGACCTTTCTGGTTGATGTCTGCATCTTCCTCCTCTTCCCCTCTCCCAGCCCACCCCAAAGCACCACCAAGGAGCTGCTAAGGGGGCTCTGCTCCAACAACAAACCCTTGCTGGGAGCAGTACGTGCTGGCCTTGCTCCTGCCTTATGTTTCAGAGGGCAGCATCCAGCCCTGGCATGGAAGGGGCTGGCTGCAGGCAGCAGAGGGGCAGGGGGGAGCTGGGGGGGGCTGCAGGCAGGGGGTGCTGCCCAGGGCTGCCTTTGGAAAGCCCCAGGAGGAGCTGGGCTGGTGCTCATCCACAGCTGCAGGTGGGCAGGAGGAGGAACAAGCACTTTGGATGTGCTGGCTGGGGCACAGTGCCCTGCCCAGCCCAGGGTGACCAGGAGGTAGCAGGACCTGCCCGACCTAAACCTGCCCCTCGCTAACCCCTACACAGCTCCCCCCAAACCCCATGCCCTCCATGGGGCAGCTGCCCCACTCCAGCTCCCACCCCAGCTCTCCAGTTGTGCTGGTACAGTGAGGAAGGGACCAGCAGCGCCGCCTAACTGGGACGGGGACTGGCACTATACTGGTGTATCACCCAGGATGCCAAGGCCAGCATCAACAGGGAGGGGCAGGATCCAAGCACGGCTCTTGCAGCCAGGAACTCCTGCCCAAGTCATTCCCCTTCTGGCTTCCCACAAATGCCTTATGCCAAATTTATTTTATTTTATTTTTAAACAAATCACTTTCGATTTTTTGGAAATCTCCTTACCTGGGAGGACACTTTATCTCCATCTGGGGCAGCTGAGCTGAGGCACCCAGAAGGACAAATCAGCACTTGCCTCTCAGGGAAATTGGGCAAAGTGTTACCTCTTTCAGGGAGACAGCTTCATCCTCCTCCATCCCCCACCACTGGGAGCTGGAGGAGTCACTTCCTAGCATGTTTCTGCAAGATCTCCTGGCTTTTTTTATGAAAGGAAAAAGTCCAAGAAGATTTGGGAGCTTTTAAACACCGAGCTAGGCTTTGGCCTCTGCAACCAGCCTGCCTTGAGGATTGAACAATACTGCATTCCCAGAGGAAAGCTGGGGAGCTCATGCCACCACTTCCCAGCGGGACCTCTCTGCTCCCTTGCCATCCATCTGCAGTTGGAGGAATCCCTGCCTTCTGTGAAGTCCTGAAAACATTCCTGAGCCCTGATGCAGCCCAGAGGCACACCTAAGGGAGAGAGATGCGATTTTAGAAGAAAAGCCACATAGCTGTGGCTTCCACTGCTGCGATGAGATCTTGTGCTCAGGCCTCCACCATATTATGGCCGGGCACTAAAGGGTGTGACAGGGTAGGAAAACCACGTGAAGGGACTAGAAGCTTCTCTTGCTGGTGGCAAGGACAAACTCTCACAGCGAGAATTGATCGCTGCAGAGCCCCAGAGCAAGAGCTCACTGCTTGTCCCTTCAGCCATGAGCAAACTGAGCCCAACTGCTCCCAGGTCCCTGCAGCGGCTCTGCTCTGAGCAACCCGGACTGCCAGTTTCACAGAGGCTCCTCAGATCTGCACGAGACTCGTGTCCACCTCGGTGCTGTCCCCAAAAAGCGAGGGGGAGGCCAAGGCAGGGGGTCACACTGACCCTCAGCACTGAACATGCCAGACAAAGCAGCAGCCACGGCCCCAGTTGTTTCAGGCTCCTGCCTAGAGCAGGATCTCAGAAGATAGCTCACCCAGAAACACGGACCCACTGTGGGACGTTCACTGCCAAGCAGGGAAAAGGAAGGGGAAGGGCATGGGTAGACCCTGCACAGCCCCGAGCCCTCCATCCACCCCCTCCCAGCCAGCCCTGCGGGGAGGCACCGCAGCAGGAGGTACAGCATCCCCAGGGGGTGTCCAGATCCACCTGGGTAGGGAAAGGAGCAGCTGGTGCAGCAAAAATCCCTCAATCCCTCTCCTTCCACAATACCTAGGTCTGGAGGAATGATCAGAGGTCTTCGCGACACCGGGAGAGACGGACCCTCCGCGGCTGAATGTGGGAACCGCTTGGCTGGATTTTTAAACAGAGCATTTTCCCAAGCTCTGCAATTAAGCGGCGATCCCATCGGGGAGTTCAGGAACAGGACGGTTTAGCCTGGCACCAGCCAGTCTGTCATGCTGGGAAGAGCTAACATTAACTCCCCACAGACAGAGGCGGCACAGGGAGGTGGGTAAACTCACCCCACCCTCCGCACGGGTGCCTGAGCTGCCGGCGGCGCCTCCCGGCAGCCTCCCACCTCCTGCTCCTCTTGCACGCAAACAGCCTGACGAGACGACCACACTTACTGCAGGTTTAGCTCAGAGCTTGGTTTGAGAAGGCGCTGCTTAAAATATCCCAGAGCAACAAGGCCTACGGCCGTCACAAGCTCCCAGCCTGTTCCGGGGACCGGGTCTCTTCCCTCTTCCTAGGGCACAAGCCCTTTCCCAAAGCACCGGCAGCCAAGCCCAACGCTCCGCCTGGCAGAGACTCCACCAACACGTCCAAGGCACATTCCTGGAGACATCCAGACTGCGCTGCTGGCACAGTGGTGCCTGGCACTGCCAGGCCTCTCCCAGCTGCCTGATGCCAACCAAAGGGTTAACAGCTTGCTGAGAGCCTCCTGGGGCACGCAGAGTCCTTGGAAGAGGAGCAACCTACCCACCCTCCAAACAGCTTGCTTCAACCATTTCCTGATAAACTTGGTTCAAAATCATAGAATGTTTTGGGTTGGAAGGGACCCCTAGAGGTCATCTAGTCCAACCCCCCTGCAGTCAGCAGGGACACTGCTAACCAGATCAGGTTGCTCACAGCCCCATCCAACCTGGTCTTGAATGTTTCCAGGGATGGGGCTTCCACTACCTCTCTGGGCAACCCGTTCCAGGAAAGTGCTTAGGTTTTATTCAGCCCTTTCTCTCTCCCCTACATAAAATTTTAGGAGAGTCTCTGAAACAACCAGAGAATCTACCCAGGATGAAATACTGACTTCTCTTCCCCTGATGCTCGCCCCGGCAGGGCGAACACCCCACAGGCCCTCACGTTCCATCTGCTCTCCCGAGCCCTGTGGTGCAGCAGGAGGGCGCACAAGTGGGGTGAGATCCAGCGAGCACACAGCGGCGTCTTGTGAAACACTACTCACTAAGTGTTCCTGCCCGGGGGGGACACCCAGGCCTGCGTGGACCGCCCCCACTTCCAACAGACAGGACTGAACTGTAACGCTCTCCCCGACAAACCCAAAGAGCGATAGGTATGGGGAGGAGACAGGTAACACCTCTGCAATCAGTTCTTCGGGCTGTGATGGGCTTTGGAAGATCAAGCACAGTGTGAAGGGGCTGAGGAAAAGGAAACTCTGTGAAAGAAGCAAGGGCGACCTGCAACGTGCAATGCTTCGACACTGCACGGCCGCTCAACACCCTCGGTGCTGAAGGTCACAGGCGTGTGCCAGCTCCTCCTGCCGCAGGAGGGGGATGCCAGGGCACTCCCTGCACGAGCAGTTATAACGAGGACAGAAGACGACCCTTCTCACCTAGACGGAGCTCCCCGAAATTGCCGCATCCAATCTTCTTGCCGACCCGGAAGTTGGGACCCACCATTAAGACTCCCGAGTTGGTTCCAGCACTCCGGCTTCCATGACTGCTCCTTCCTCCACCTGTCTTGGACATCCTTTTACCTTCCTCCAGCTCCCCTTTCCCTCCTCTCTTATCAAAATCCATAAGTTTGTGATACCCCGGCCTCTCCACGGTTACGCTGCTGCCATACAAATCCCAGAGCTGCCGAAAGTTGAGGGGTGAGGAGAAAAGAAGCAGGGTTCTTCTTGGTTAATACACCATCACGGTGAGCGATGGGAGGGCGGGGCGTGGAGAAGGAGGGGTAAACGGCCACCCACGGGTGCTGGGCTACTGAAATGTTAGTGCTTTCCAAGGTCTCGCCGGGATTGTCATCATCGCCTGTTACAGGGAGTTCTTTGGTGGAGAGAACATCCTGCGGAGAGGGTCCTCCCAGCGTGGCTCCTCGGTCTCCCAGCTGCGGAAAGGAGAGGGAGAAAATTAGCACAAGGAGGCAAAGGACAACAGGGAGTTGTCTCCAGGCTCCTGCCCCCAGCTCCACCGAGCCCCTCCAACACCTTCCCCGCATCACAGATAACCCCCACAATGATGAAGGGTGCCGCAACCGAGGGGTGGGAGAACCATCAGAGTGCCCCATGTCTAAGATGCTGGCATAAATAAATAAGTGTCTGGCCACGGCAGGAGGCGAAATGCTTGATGGGCATTCTCCAGGTTGGAGCCAGTGGCAAGAACAACGTCCCCACGGGGAAGGGCTGCTGGCAGCGGGGAGATTTTCAGAGGCACCAGCCGAGGCGCTCGGGGCCAGGCTGCCGCTGGTCAGACCCGAGAGCGCCCAAGAGCAGAGGACACACGTAAGCCACGGCGTTATGGGGCAAACCACGTCAGGAGGGTAATTTCCTATGAAGTGAAAAGAGGATATTCTCCCCAGACAGCTCCCTGCCAGGAGGGTCCCTGCGGGTCCAGAGGCTGTGGCCAGCTGAGTCAGAGCACTTCCCCCCCAGCACCAGCCTCCGTTGCGGCCGGGCTGGGACCTTTGTGCCAGGACACGTGGGAGAGCACCGGGTTTCTAAGGAGCTGTGCGTGCGTGGGGAATGACCACGCTCAGGGCTCCCACAAGAGCCAGCCCAGGCCTGCCAGGCTGGGGTAAAACAGAGACTGGCAAACAGGAACCGCTTGCCTCCACGGCGAGCTCCTGATTGCTGCTTCTTCCTCCGCTCTTGCAAACGAACCTGGATTTTAATTGCAAAGCTTGGAGAGAGGCACAGTGGCCAACAGGGCTGCTGGCTGCAGCCTGGGCAAAAGCCACTGTGCACTCGTGGAGGGTAACTGATGGCCATGGATGCTTGCTCAGTGGTCGTGCAGCGCCTTGCCTACCTCATGTGCGCAGCTCCCAGCACTTCCCAGTGAGGCTGGTGGGAAGCCCCATGCTGGTGGGAAGCCCCGGTGCTGGTGGTGGGGTAAGGCAGGGTTCCCCTCGGCCCCTGCAAACAGGCAGGACTCGGATCAGCCCCTTGAACCCGGGAGCTCCTTCCCATGGGCACTGCAGGGGGGCTGGACTAGACGACCTTTAAAGGTCCCTTCCAACCCAAACTGTTCTACATCGGCTTCACGCAAGCCTCCCCTGTGCAGCTGACCGCGTTCACACGGGTACAGCCCAACATCGAGGCCAAATCAGCCCCTCGCTCCCTTCTGGAGGGGCGAGATGACAAGTACCACCGACCGGCTCTGTGCTCAGGGAACCAGGTTCCCCAGAGGGAGCCGTGCTTCTCCCTCCATCCAGGACTCCCACCGGAGCTGCCTGCGGGGAGGTCAGGCTCGGTCCCTCCTCGCAGGGACGCCGGCGCGGGAGGCAGCCAGAGCGTGCCAGGCGCAGGACAGCCAGGAAGCTAAACACGGGCTGGGAAGCACAGAGGGTCAAGCAGGGGATGGGTGCACGCTGGGAGGCCATGTGAGAGACAGACAGACTGACCGATGCACGCACACACCCCCCGCCTTCCCCCCAGCATTCATCGTCTCTGGTTTTCCTCCCAGCTCAGCCCTTGCTGTGTTTGCGAGCGAGCCGAGCTGGGAGGCAGCCCCCACCCCTCCCCAATCCCCCTCTCACCACCTTCCTCCGCTCCTCTCCGGGCTCCCATGACGCCCACCAAGAGCCCTTGCCTCCGCGGCCTCATTACCTGCGGGTTAAACAAGCAAACCCACGCCCCTCCAGTGCTCAGACTCCAGGAAATGAGCACACTGCAAGTCCCGACGCTTGGCCAAACCCTGTAAAACTTTTTATTGGCTCTCAATAGCTATTAATAACAAAAAAAAAAAGGCTTCTTGTGCTAAAGGGTGCACGGGGGGGAAATGGGGGAGGGTCTAAGAGCAACAGAGGGGAAAAAGACAGCCAGAGCTGGAGCTCAGCACAGGGGAAGGATGGGCTGTGCAAGGCTCTGTGGGCAGGGGAGCCGCTCCCTGGGGCTGCCCCGCTCCCCGTCCTCACCTGACACCGAATCCTCACCAGGGCCCACCACACCCTGTCCACAGCATCCTGGAAAAACTTTGCTGCTCTCCAGGAGGGACCGGAGCTGCAGGCATCGAAGGTGCAGGGTGCTGGCCCGGCCCCTCGGGGCCGTTGTGGGTACATGACACCCATCTGAGGGACCTGCCGGTTCAAGTACCAGGGAACAAGGCTTTAACGTGGGATGGGAGCTCCCTCTTTCCCCTGCAGGCTCTGTCCTCCAGGCCAATGGCTCCGGAGCATCCCCAGAGCACAACAGCCCCAGCGCAGAGCAGCCCGGCCACCACCAGCAGGCCAACACCTGGGGACCATCCCGCTGTACCCAGTGAATCATAGAATAGAATCACAGAATCACTTTTGTTGGAAAAGACCTTTAAGATCATCAAGTCCAACCTTTAACCTAACCCTGCCATCCCACCACTAAACCCTGTCCCTAAGCACCTCATCCATCCTTCTTTTAAATAACTCCAGGGATGGGGACTCGACCACCTCCCTGGGCAGCCCATTCCAGAGCCTGACAGCCCTTTCGGTGAAGAAGTTTTTCCTAATGTCTAGCCTAAACCTGCCCTGGCGCAACTTCAAACCATTCCCCCTCGTCCTATCGTCCGTTACCAGTGCATCTTGGCCAAGGGAAACCGAGGCACACAGAGCCTTCCAGCTTCCCCAAAGGCCACGGGGGCAGCTACGGGGCCGGCTCCTGCCCTGACGCTCCCTTCCCCCGGCAGCCAGCGGTCTCCGTCCCGTGCCAGCAGGAAGCGCGGTGGGAGCGGCAGCAGAGCAGGGCTTCCCCACGCTTTGTTCTCCCCCAGCCCCGAGCGCACACGGTCGACACGTGATATCCTGCTCATTCTTTGCTCCCCCGATAATTTCCGCCCCGGGTTCGGTGCATGGCGGTGCCCTCCCGCCCGTCTCACGCTTCTCCACCTCTGCCCGGGCGCCAGGGAGCCATTTCCCCCACGACCTCCCAGCTCCTGGAGCAGGCGGCGCGGCACAGCCCTCCCGGGGCGTTTCGGGAGCCACCTTCCCCGGACGTGGCTCCTGCCAGCACCGGGGAAGGGGAGGCAGCCGGTGATGTGCAGGCCATGCTGCTTCATACCCCGTTTTCATTTTGAATCAGACCTTTATGTTCAGTCCCAGGGGATTTCAGGCCCAGACTGTTTGCACAGTCAGGCGGCCGACAGCCAGAGCAGAGGGAGCTCCAGCCCCGTGTTTGAGATTTTTTTTTTTCTTTTAAAGAGAGTTATGGGCCAGTCTATGCAAGGGAATTTCAGACAATGGAGCAAGACAGAGCCCTAACAGAAGGGAAAAAATAAATACTGCTTCCTGCGAGCACTGGGAGGCTGTGCTGTCTTCCCCCAGCCCAGACAAACGCAGGCAGCAGCCTAGCACGACTCTCCAACCCTGCCTGCACAGTGAGTCCCGGCCTTGGGAACAGCCCTCCTGAAAGAGCCCGGCTCTAAACCCCGAATTCAGGCAGCTGGGCCAGGGCAATGACCAGCAAGGCCACAGCACCGATCCCCACGCCGCGGCTGCGTGCCAGCCAGCCGCCGCACGGCAATTCCCCCCTTCCCAAATCCGGGCGGTCGGAGCAGCAGGAAGCCACTGAACCGCGGCCGTGTGAGTCAGGCGGGGGCAAGTGATGCTTCTCCAAACTCTGCCCACCAGCCTCCCCCGTGGATGAGCCACGGGGAGCCGAGGGCTGGGAGGAATCTATTTTCGCATCCGAAAAGCGCCAAGGAGAGGCAACAGCTCTCTGTACCTCAGTACAAAAGCAGGAGCCACCTCTCTGTGCGGTGTCAGTGACTGGTCAGGTTTTCCACTCTGTGCCATAAAGAGATCTCTGGCCTTTAAAATTGAGAACAACCTAATTAGAAACAGAAACCTTTGGTAAAATCCCAGGACTCCCACTGCTCTGGAGCCAACAGCCTTGCAAAACCCCTGTTTGTTAAAACACAGCAGCCTTTGGATGGGCAACAGGGACCCAGACCTGCCCCATCCCACCACCCCAGGGTAGCAGCACCATGGGGAAGGTGCCCCGATAAAACTGAGGGCACAGCGTTGCCTTTTGAGCAGGCATCCTCACCCAGAAGGTCACATCAAGGCAAGCAGCCTCAGAAAAGCACCTTCTAGGCTGGATTTGTTGGCCTGGTATCAAATCTGATGCAAGATGAGCCTAAGAAAACTTCTTTCTCTCTTTGGGGGGAAAAAGGAGGGAGGGGGACAAATGAGTAAAAGAAAAAAAAAAAAAACAATTGGCCTGAAGTTTGGTAGAAGAAATTCCAAAGCAAGCTGTGGTCTTAAAACAAATAAGCACTGCCCAGCAGTGTTTGCAATGCAAGTGCTCCAAGCCAGGGAACCTGAAAGTGAAATAAACTGCAGACAAGTGCAAGTGACTTCGGCACCTCCCAAAAACAGAACCAGAAAAACACTGAAATTACCATAAAGGGGGCAAAACCACACTCGAGCAATCATCTGAAACCCAAAGAAGGGGTTCGGGTTGTTTTTGTTGAAATATTGGGTTCTTTTTATTTGCCATCTGGCTTTGAGCATGCCAGGCCTGCTCCAGCCACATTTACAAGCTTCTCCCTGCAGTCATGAGGGCGAGAAAAAGGGCTTGGGGGGGGTGGTGTGGTGTGGGTTGTTCATTGTTTTTTTAAAAAGAAGAAAAAGCTGCCATTCTAGTGCTAGCCCTTGTCTCCAAGACCTGTGACTTGGACCGAAATACCAAGGCTCAGGCAGTTCCTGGCCACATGTGCAAGTATAAAATGCTGAAAAGTTGTATTTTTAAAAATTTCTTTCCTGTAGAGTGAAACCTCGTGGCTGCAGAGAAAGGACTCGTACAAGACCATCTGGGGCACATTGTTCTAGGCCCTTTATACACACACGGTGTTCCTGCCCGAACGAGGTTACAATTAAACGGGGCAAGACAAAAGAGGGGAAGAAGAGGAAAAAAAATAGCGGCCTGGAGCAGGGAAGCGACTGGTGAAGGTCAGGGAGCAGGTCCGTGGCACTTCTCGGGACAGATCCCAGGTGTCCTGGACCAGCCAGCACCCCCGGGGCGGGTGCGATGCTGCTACCAGCCACGGAGGCTTGACCGTACCGAGCCCTGATCTCCACAAGACTTTGGGATGATTACTTGAAGCCGGTTTCCCCGTGTACTCTGTGCTTCGCGAGCAAAAGAGAAACACAGCTGCATCCAGATGAAAGAGAAAGGAAAGCTTCTTGAGAGCACAAAAAAGAAAAGCCCTTGACACTACGCAGCTCCAAGTACAGATCGCTGCCAATTAAAAGCTAAAAATAAGCACAAATACCCTGATGTCCCAAAGGATGACCCATCAGCTGGCTCCCAAGACAAAAATCCAGACCAAAAAGCAACCGGTGGCCTTACACAGCTGAAACCAAGCCCCCATAAATTGTAAAAGTTTAAGAGGCAGATGAAGTCTTAGCTTACAGGGAGATCAAAAGTCTTAACACAAAGCAAGATCCAACATCTTTAAAGCAAGCTGCGGACGGTCCCAGCTGATGCCTACAAAGGTTTGTAGTTAAAAACGTATTCCAGTCTTCAGTGGCAGCAGCCAACCCCTCTCATGACAAAGCAGGGAAAAGCTGTGCCACGACACAGAGGTTTCCCCAAAATGAGGGGTCATGGAAAGCCTCACCAGGCTTCCCACAGGAGAGCCCTGTAACGGGTACGGTCAAGCCGGAGGTGGGAGTGGAGGCATCGGAGGGACACGGGGCAGCTCCCTCCTCCCACGGGAGGGCAGGAGAACCAGGGCGTCCCACAAGAGCCTCAGTGAGCAGAAAGGCAACGGGGTGGAAACCTCCAGCTTTTGAGCAGCCTGCAGATGTGCGAGCACTACCTGACCAGCCCCCAGGCACCACCGCAGCGCTGCTGGGGCCCTCTCCATCTGCCCCACACCCGACACGAGGCCTCCAGAGACCCCAGACGAGCAGGACAACTCTTGGTACTCAGGCATGGCTCTGACTAGGGGCATTCCAGGTCGAGCAGGCTCAGGAAGTGAACAGCTCATCTGGGGTGTAAGCAGCTATAGAATGAGAAACAGATGCTGAAGGGGGGCAAAAAAACCCCCCAACCTCATTCCAACCTAGTGCTGTGAACTGCAGTGGCACAAAAGGTCCTCCTGGGATGGAAGTTTGGGCCCACACCTGCATCCTCCACAGGGCCACCATTCCCACGTGCGCCTGGAGGAACAAGACGGCAACTTGCGGACAAAGGCTCTTCCAGCTGCTCCAAAGGAAAGGAACTGTCCATAAAGTCACCTTCTCCCACCAACTTTGCTCTGGGCTAAGAGGAAAGGAAAAAAACCTTCTGGAGTGTCCCCGTGCAGCAGAACCCCTTCCCACTGGGGCTGCAGTGTCCTGTGCTCTGCAGGGCTGGCTGAGGTCCCCCCTCTGGGCTGAAGCGCCTCAATTCTGCTCTTTCAATAGCTGAAAGCTTCAAGGAAAAGCCTGTCCATACAGCTATGACAAAAGGGAAATCCAGTGGATTTTCCAAGATGTAAAAATCATGCAACCACTTCTCATATTCTGGAAATTTCGTGTTCAAACCGTATTTGTCCAAGCCCAGTGCTAGCATCTCTTGCGGGACAGCCAACATGACCAGTACAACCAGACAACTTGTACTGGAGCGATAGCAAGCGCATAACACATACGTAAAGACCCAGCTTAACCCACTGTTACTTAACTGATGTTTAAGAGCAAAATACAAGCGAACTGGAAACTAGGACCACCTTTACAGCGAGGTGGGAAGAGTCACACACCGTCGGCACCGATTTAATTTCACAAACTCCTCTCTTCCACAACCGACACAGAGCTGTGAAGCTGGGGGTGACTCACTCCCAGCCCCGCAGCCGTACCAGGAACCTGCTCCCCACGCCACTTTCCTTCCCTTTTCTCTCTGTGCGCACACACACACACACACCAGTGCCGCAGGAGAAAGCCCAGTTTGAGATGCCCCCGTCAGACACCGCTGTAAGCCCGTTCCTGCTTCTACCTCGGCAAGGTGGCATCGTCCTCCAGAGCGTGCTGCAACTCAAGTCTCAACATTTATGAGAAAAATCCACGCTGGGTAGATTTTTGAGGAAACAAGACAATTGGTAGGAGGGGTTATTTGTTTGGTTGTTTTTTTTAAATGAAGAGTACTTCCAAGACTTGGACTTGCTTGGGCAACAGGAAAGTCGTAAGCTGGAAGGGTCAGCTCCAATCCCTGCCTTGTGCTGCCAGGCTCAGGCGGTGCAATGTGCTCCACAGGGACCTCCTGACCCCATACATGCCCCTCTCCTCCCTAGCTGGACACAGCAGCTCACCATCAGCTCCTTCCCACAGCAGACGTGCCAAAGAAGCTCGGATGCAGGCCCACGGGGTGGGCTGTCCCCAGCTGCATCAGCAGCTTCCCCAGGAGGAAGAAGGAAACCTTGCCGTCGTGACCCCCACCCAGGGAGGTTTCCTCCATGGGCTGGAAAGGCAGTGGAGCTGCGCAGCACCACCTTGCACCTCCAACAGCTCCAGTCACAGGAGACCCAAGCAAACCTACTGGGGCAGCAGTATATTTCCTTGTGGCAAAGGCAGATGGGCTTATTCTGGCCCAATTTCTCCCAATCCCTCAAGGAAAGAGGGGATTGAGTGCTTTGACCAAGGAACTCAAGGTACCTGGCAGAGAAGGGAGTTCTGGATGTGAGCACCTTGCCTGCCACGGCACAGGAGAGTTGTGCCAACCCTGGCAGGATGGAGGACGGGCTGCATCTCATAGGGGACAGTCCCTGCGGAGGACTCTGAGCAACAGGGCAAGGGTGAAGGGGCCTGTATCTGTCCCGGGGAATCCCTTAAAAAAAAAATAAATCAGGAAGTCCTGAAAGCAGCCGCTTTCCCAGCAATGCGCGACGCCCGCGCAGTTTCTGCTGATCGCAACCACAAGAACATCATCCCCCAAGCCCAGCAGGGTCGGGTTTAGCAGAGATGGCGCCCAGGCCTCCTCGTAATCTCCCAACGCTTTTCCCAGCTTACAGCGAGGCGGGAGCCAACACAGCTCTGTTTACTCCGTTTCCTCCTTTGTGCGTTCATGTTGGTGTCAGCACAACAGGAAGCTCTTGTTAAATAGTTTGTTACTTAACTGCTGATGCAGAGCCGCCGGGGAACCCAGGCGTAACGTGCAGCACGTTTCGAGAGGTGGGGGAGCCTCCTAGCTCAAGTTCAGGGCTGGGATTTGAGAGCTCTCAGCTCTGCCGCTGCCTCCCTGGTGATTTGGGCATGTACTGACTTCCTGGCCCTTCACATCCCGGCCGTTACGCTGGGATAACAACTCCCCTGCATCTGCCTTGTTCATCTGAGGTCCCCAGGGAGATGCTTGGCTCGTTCGCAGCTTTGGAACAGTGCTGAGAGCTCAGCAACCTTCCCCCTGCCTCCTCCAAGGCATCCTTCATGGAAAAGGACAAGAACGCAGTAATGGAAAAGGACAAGAACCCAGTAACTGAAGAAGCTCCCCATACCAAGCAGCAGCACGATCCCGCCAAATCCACCCCACCGTACCTGCACTCCTGCCGCCCAAGGCGCGAGGTCATCAGCCCACCGGGTGGGGAACATCCGACAGTCACCAATCTACTTTTTAGATCCCGACGTCAAGCCCCGCCAGCCTGCTCGTCCCAAAGAGCAGCCCTCGTCTGAAGCCCATCTCCCCCGCCTGCTTCCTCAGAAGCCGTTGCATCCCTCATCGCACAAACACGGACACCGGTTCACGTCTGTACAGTGCTATCAGACTGAGTCATCGATTACACGGCAGACGCAGTCCTATCACCATGGTCACTGTACCAGGAGCCTTTGAAGCGCAGTTTCCCCTTCGACACGGGGAACGGTTGCGGCTGGTCTCCCCCTCCAGCAAACAGAGACACCGCAGCACGGTTTCACTTTTGGCCCCACAATGTTTGCAATTAAGAAATTTGCAAGGGCAGTTTGTCCAAAACATGTTGTTGTTTTTTTTTTCCCTCCAGGTTTTTTCTTAAAAAAAAAAAAAAAAAAAAAAAGAATAAAACCAAGGCTAATGTTCCTACCAGAATTTCTCCTAGTGTTCAAGGGAAAAAAAAAAAAAAAACAACCAACCCAACAAAACCACAAAAACGCTAAACTGTGGCAGCAAAGCTTTTAATCCAACATGATCCAAGCATCCTCATTCCAAACCTCCCCTCCCTTCCTGGCTTCCCAGCTCTTTACTGAGAACACGGTGTGTTGGTGAGGAGGGAGGACTCCACCCGCACACGTTAGCCCAGCTCAGCCCCCCCAGCAGACGCTCCTGGCACCTTTGGCCTCGCCAGTCCCCCCCTGCCGCTCGCTGCGCCCCGTGGCCGGGCTCTCGCCCTCCCTGCGCCGGCTGCTCCCGATGCCCAAGCACAGCAGAGGGGTCAGACATGGCCAACGCTGCTCGTAGCGCCGTAATTTAAAAAAAAAAAAAGAAAATCACTAACAGAGCAAATAATGAGCCACACCATCACCTCCAGCTATAGAGTTAACACAGAACAAACAAAAAAATGACTTCTAGCAAACTAAGCGGCAGAGGAAAAACGTGTTGAGCCTCTGCTGGAGATGAAAGCATTTACCGTGCGTGGCTGTACTGCTCCTAGCACAGACCATCAGCTGGCCCGAGCACTTCAGCATTTCACCCTGGTATCCCCCCCCCTCCATGGCTCTCGGCCACATCCAAAAAAACATCCAAGCCACAAAAACAAAATAATAATAATAATCATAATAATAAAGCATTTGTTTTTTCCCCAGAGCTGAGCCGTGCCATGAAGATGATGTATTTTTCTTTCTGGCTTCCTCTTCCAGCTATCACATCTATTAAGCGTTTCTCTAAATTAGAAGCGTTCTCCTCTTACCGGATATTCCCTTCCCCAGGAGATTTTTTAGACACTGTGCACTCTGGTCAGCTCTTAACCTACAACAAGTTAAGCTCCAAATCTCTTCAAAGTTATTTTCCCCAGCTTCCAAATACAAATATGGCTTTTTGATGGATTACTATGAATTTTTTTTTTTTTTTTTAAAATAAAAAAAGCTTTGTACCACATCTCTCCCTCTATAACAACGAGAAGAACTGAGTTTCAACACTGCAGCAGAGAACGGCTGCTACCGAGCAGGAGTCCCGCTTCACAGCTCGGAGACCTCACCAACCCTCGGCTACACCCGGTTCTCACAACACAAAACCAGTAATGACTCCTGCATGATTTCATGGAGATCTTTAGAGGGTACCGGCTGACATATTCAAAACCATCGGCCTGCTTTAAAAGCAAAATCTCAGCTGTCCCTCAAACTCCAGCAGCGCTGACTGGCCCAACCATCCCGGACTCTCGCTGCCCAAGGAGCTCACGAACCCGGAGCGTGCCCAGCATCCCCCCAACCCAACTCCAGCATCGCAACAGCCCCAAAAAAAGAGTGGGAGCAAAACTAAAATCTGCTCTCTGAACATAATAAAATGAAATAAGTAGTAAAAAAGGGGGGAAACCACCTTTTAGTAATAGTGTTTTCAGTTCCCAATGGAGCCCAGAAGGCAACACCGAAGAGCTGATAGGAACTCATGTAAAGGTGTGAATTCCCTACACCGTTGTGATTTTAAAGGAATCACCTCCTTTTTGAGAGGAGCATGGGAGAGCTGTACAGGCCACGTGCCGGAGAACACCCCTGGACTGGCAGAGGGGTACAGAGCTGGACAGCATTATCCTGCCATCTCAACCGCTCGTACCGCAGCTCAGCGCGGACGAGGAAAACTCCCTGCCCGGCAGCGGGTGGGCAGGCAGGCAAGGATGCGTGTGTACAGCGTCAGCTTTCTGGCAGCAGTTCAGCAGTAATTATTTTGCACCCAAAAGATATCTAACGAGGAAACAGGCTCCTGTTAACCAACAGGAGCAGGACCGTTTTGATGCACGTTTGCTCCCTGCTTGCATAAGCAGAAATGGAAATCGATGTGCTTTGGACAATCCAAATTCAGAACAACCCAGATCCTCAATGGTTTTGAACACAAACAAGCTTGCAGAGTCAACAGCTCTTCTAGGGCAACTCCTAAATCTCGCAGTAAAAGCCGCCACAAAGAAAACTTCGTGAAGCATCTCTCCGCTGCTGCGAGCTGCAATGCAATTTGCTCCCAGGGGAATGCAGAATTTCACTCTTTTCCTTGGATCTCTGTCCAAAGCAGTTACACCTGGATGGAAAATATTAACTGTGCTTTACCAAGGAGTCGGAAATACCACGATGGAAATTTCAGCAGCAGCACAGGAACCAAGCAAAAACCTAAAAATACTTCTCTAGGAAAAATAATAATAGTAAATACATAGATGCTAAAAGAAGATCAGATCTGAAAACTAGACTGGAAAAGATCAAACCCAGCACAAGTCAGGCAAATCCATCTGAGAACCAAGTGCCTAAGAGAGTCTATTCACCTTTTTGGGCTCATCAGCCATAAAGTTAACCTTCCAGCTACAGAATTCATAAAATCTACCAGAAAACACACTGAAACCTTATTAGAGAGACTTGAAGGGGAAACAGCTTTTTGGTTGACTTCACAGACCCCACAAAAGGGGTCCGTGCTATACGCCTTGATTTACCCCTCGTGCGACATGCGATAGAGCCCAGCTAAGCCCCAGGGTGGCCACCTCCCAGTTCTCGAGCCACGTCCACCTCACAAAGCCATTCCTGTGGTCTCCGTGCCGGATCCACACCACGTGGAAACAGCAGCAACGCCAAACCACTGTGGGGTGTGGGGAATGTAAAACCCCTGGTTGCAGGAGGGAGTCAGGTAGCAAGAGATACCTGCCCTCCTTCCCATCCAGCCCTGCCATCGCGCCTCTGGGATGTTACCAGCATTTTCTACCTGCTCTCTACTCCAGTATCCCTTCTCCAAGACCAGCAACAGCCATCCTCGTGGCTGCTGGGCCAGGAGAGGTTCTGGTACACAGCTGGAAGATGGCACGATCAGCAAATGACCCCAACTGTAGTCGGGTGTAGCTCCAGCCCGCTGCCCCACTGCTCATATTAGCGTCGCTTCGGTGTTCCTGCTCACAGATGGAGCAATTCCTGTCTGAGAAACTGCAACTTGCTTTGCTGTTACCGTAAGAGGGACGCTGTGGGTAACAGATGGGTAACCAGAGCAGTAAACCTGGTTCTGAACAACAACAGAAAAGACACAGGCTCGCCTTCTGCCCCTGCGTGAAGTAAATTACCCAAGGCTGTAATTCTGCAGAATCTATCACATCTTAACAGTTCAGCACAAAAAAAAAAAAACAAACCAATTAGGATGTTGAAGTGGTTTCGGTTTTACTAACATAGAGTCAGTAGTACTGGAAGAAAGGAAGTTCATTACAGACAAAGCTGAGTTTCTGGCTGGGAGACCTTAAAAGGACAGTAGTCAGAGCCCAGCTCCCGGTTCTTCATCCCTTCCCACAGCCCATATGCTCCAGGGGTTTGCACGGGACGCACGCAGGCACCCCGGCCAAGATGCTGACGATGCCTTTCAAGCCCCCGCACAGCACCACAAGAGCTGGATTCAATACGGCATTTTGTACACAGAGTCACTTACTTGAACAAGTGGTCTCAGCCATCAAGCCCCTCGCATGCGCCGGGTTTTGTGGCTCTGCCAGTAGGTTTTCTATTTAAACCAGACAATACATCCACAATGCAGCGAGCTCCAGTTAAGACACCGGATACTAATTAAAACCATGCCGCTGCTACAAGGCAGGGCTGCAAAGGAACCAGCTGCCTTCCAAAAGTCCACAGCAGCTGGCCAGCAAAAACCTGTTTACCAGTCCCGTGCCTTCCCCTTCTGCTCTCCCCTCCATGCATTTACAAAAGTTGACATAAGAGCAGAATCTGCTTCATTTCCAACCAGTCCCATTCTGCCCAGTTTCTGCACCGATTTCACCGTCACAAGCATGCTCATCTGGGGAGAGAGCCTGCACAGGTTTCATTTCTACAGTCAAGACCCCATATTGCTATTTACTGCACACATGTCCAGAGCATAAAGCCCGAGGCTCAGCCATACAGCCCGCACTAACCCCAAGAAGCGTCAGAGCAGAACAATCCAGCCAGGTCGGACTGACAGACTGGGAAAGGTCTGGTCCCGAACGCTCATCACCTACTGCAAAACCTGAGGTTTGCTCTCATGCATGGTGACTCCTCACCAAACAGGCTCTCTCTGCAAATGGTTTCCAGAGGACTGTCTATATCCCGAATCACTGAGTCACATTTGTGCCCTGGGAAACGGAGAAGCCCAAGGAGAGCTACTGCTCAAACAGCTACAGAGCCCGAGCCCAAGGCACCTTTGGGGGGGAACAGCCCTATTCCATATTTCAGCCTCTGCCACTGGACATAGATCTTTTTTAAACATTTTTCCTTCAGCTGTGGGGAAAAAAAAAACCCACCTTGACAACTCAGCCAGCCTTTTACTGCCCTGGCACGCAATACAGAAAGGGAGGCTGAACACAGACAGATCCAGACGTGCTCCAAGCGACTGCTGGGCCTGCGGCACCCTGGGGATCCAGCTGAAGGGTGACTGACTCCTGAAAGCTGAGCAGCGCCTGCAGATGCAGACCGGGAGCTGCACAAGCACGTCTGTAACAGGCATCGCCGCCATCCTTCCTCCAGCACCACAGAAGTTTCGAGAGCAGGTTTAACTTCAGGTAACGACGCTGGTCCAGCAGCAAGAGGCAGGCGGCAGCGGTGGGACCCAGGCACCTGCAAAGCCTTTCTGTGAAAGGGATGATCCTGCCTTTGTCAAACACACAAATTCACTGCCACCGCAACCCCAGATCGTCAGCCTGGTCGTGACAGTACCTGTGCTGGGCCACACTCCAGGAACAAGGCAGTAAAGCACTCATTCAAATGTCAGGTTTCCGAGCAAGACAAGTTTCCCTTCCACCTCCTTCCCTCCCGTCTCCAGAGCTCACAGCCTGCTTTGCAGTCACCAGGCAGTGGCAAATAAAAATAAATAAATAAAAAGGTTTCTAGACAAATAGATAATTTTCACCCAGCAGCTTGGAACAACCACTTCCATTTCACATCTCGCATCTGAGGCTAGAACACTTCCTCCTGCGCTGCTGCAACCCGAAATAAGGTTAAGACCATCTCTACCAGCACGCTACTTCCCAACCCTGTCCCTGAATACTCCCATGCCCCCAAAAGCTAACGCTTTTCATAAAAACAAGATAAAGTGCCGCTCGCCTTTCTCTTGATAAGCGATCTTAGTGCACATCCGGCAGCGTGCGCAGGAATGGATGTGAAAGAAGAGTTGCCATCGGTTTCAGACAGACAGAACAGAGGAAGGCTCTCTCCCCGCCTCCACTGCAGCCGGAGACGTGCTGCACCTTCGCTTCGCAGCAACAGCCACGGCAGCGGAGAGCTGCCCTGCCTCCTGCCAGGCCACCGGGCAGAGGCTGCAGAACCTGCCCAGCAAAAGGAAAAGGTTTAGGGACAACCTGCCGCAAGAGGACTTTGGCAGCAAACCCGGAGGGACAGCAGGTACAAAAGCAGACAGCAGCAGGCGAGGAAACATCAGAGAAGCGTGCCGGCGGTCCAGCAAAGCAGAGAGGGGAAGCGCTGCAGCAGCTGGGAGGCCACGACGTGCCCACCCGAGAGCCGGTCCTGAGCCCACCTGCTTGTCATCTTTTGGAGCCAGCATCCACAGCAACCCACAGAGAATGGCGCAGAGCCGATGCTGTTAGCACACCTCACCAGAGCAGATGTTTTGGCAAGCAACGGTCCATTTCCCACCCCACTGCGATGGGCTTATTTCCCAGCCCGGCATCAGGGCAGCTTTGCACTGCTTGCTGTTAATAAACTTTGGGGTTTTCCCTCCCTCCCCTGAACTTGCAGCTGTACCCATTAGCACACACGCGTATTTAAACACTAGTGTGAAGTCAGATGGTTGAAACAGCAAACTCAGAGATTCCTGAATCCCAATCAGTGAAATCAGTTCTTCCCACCAAAGCAGGGAGACGGGAAGGCATCCTGCTCTCCCAGTGCTGGGACAGCCCAACCATCACCACGAGGCCAGTCCATCAATAAAGCCCCATCACGCACGTGACACCGTGCACAGTGCCATCGCTTCTCTCCACTCCACCGAAGGCAGACCAGGGTCTGCAGCCACTACAGCACACTGAGAAAAACCTACAGCAAAAAAATCCCTCCTGTTCACGCAACCACAGGCTTCTGAGGATGGAAAACGAGCCAGGACATGACAACAACAATCCTCATGCAATGTGAAAGCCACGCACAACCAAGGGGCTGCTGTGCTACCTTCACCCCTCGTCAACCAGCCGCAGAGCAAGCTCCAGCCCGTGGCCGGCAGCCCCAGACCCACAGCCGGCGGACAACACAACAGCTCCCCGCGTGCTGGTGACGCAGTGACACAGCTCCTTTATCAATTCCCATGGATGGGGAGGTCAAGAGCAGCTCTCAACCAGCCTGGTGGAGACAAATGGGCTCCCTGGCGAAGTGCAGAGCAGCTTTCCCACGCTGCCAGACTGCGGGTGAACTGCTCTCCTCCTGCCAGCCCCTGCCTCTTCATCTGCCCTCCTGTTCTGCAGGAGCCACCGTGCTGGTGTCACGGGCAACGTTCGAGGGGGACGCTGCCCATGGGATGATCCATGCCTCGGCACAGCGGGACAAGGCTCCAGAGAAAGCCCAGGCAGAGGTGGTTTGGTGTGCGTGAGTCAGAGGGTCCGACCACACGGTGGGACGAGACCTCCCCCCACGCACCATGGGACAGCTCCTCACGGTTCTGCTTGCAGAGCACGAACCACAGCTACGTCCCACGGGGCAGGCAGCAGCAGAAGGGGAGCAGAGGACACGGGAAGACGCAGCCATCCAAGCACTGTCTCGGAGGGAGAGCTGTCAAGTGGTGGGAGACATTGAAGAGCAGAGGAAGAACGCAACCCTTTCGAGGATGTCCTCAGAGATCCCACAGCCTTGAATCCCACATGTCCTTCCTTCCGGCATTGCCAGGGATCAGCTGTAGCTAGGACGAGGGGCTCAACATCCGTTCTCCAAAGGATAAGGGACGTTTCCCAACCCTTTTCCTCTAACAAAAGCCAATTCCTGGATGCGCGTGGCTCCCTTCCGTTCCCTTCCTTTCCTCCCCCAAGCTGGGTGACAGCCTCAAAACACTTCATCCACCTGGAGGAGATTTCCTCCCCGCAGAGGAACTTGATTGAACACCAGCACGGGCGAGCCAGGCGCTCTCCTCCCCAGGGAGCGGGACGCCAGAGCAACACACTCAGCACTTTTTCCTCCCCACAGCCTTCGGACGGGCTCCCAAATAACCTCAGGAGCAGGAGGCTGGGAACAGACCACTGCCCCCAGACACTCACACCACACATCTCCCCACAACACAAATGGCTTGAAACTGGCCAGAGCTGGCTCAGCATCACTGAACAGCCCAGAGTATCCCCACTCACTCCCAACTTCCAGGGAGCAGGAGATCGAAGTTTAGCAGAGCACTAGCTCTCAGCACTTCCATTTCCCACCCCCTTCAGCCCCTAAGCAGCCGCAGAATGAGCAAAAGTACTCCCTCCACTCACCATCTGCATGGCCTCCTCTCATGTAAGGTGGAGGGAGCAGGGGGTCCCCAGCACCCCACAGGGCCCCTGGAGCCAGCAGGGAAAAGGCTCCCCCAGAGCAGGACAGACATGGAGCCTGAGGACCAGCCTGACAATTTATGTGCCAGGGCACAAACCTTCTCCGACAGCAGATGATGCTCACTCTTCTCCTGAAAGCCTCCATCTCTGGAGGGCAGGGTATCCTTGCTGCCCAAACTGGAGTCACACTGCAAGTCCACAGCAGATTTTTCTTTTCTCTGAACTGCAGCTTTCCAAGCAGGCACACATGAAAAAAAAAAAACCTCGTTACCCCCTCCGTCCAGACCACCAGGGAGCTCTAGATGATACCAGGCGTGGAAGCTGCTCTTTCAAAGTTTGTACTTGCCCCCCCTGATGGCATCTGTCACACCAGGTGGGACATCCCAGAAGAGACCACATCCAGGGCCCTGCACTGGCATCCATGCCGCATGGCTCCAGGGGCCAGGCACACACCTCCTTCCCTCCCAGCAAGCTGGGCAAGAATCCAAGCAGCGGTATTAGCCATCTTATCTTCCTGATGTGCCTAGGCACAAGCTCCAGGGGCTTCTTTCCAGACATCTGATGCAAATGATAAATGCCCTCTTGGTCTTACACCTTCCAGCAGCTGGCTCAAAGTACTTCACCAAGGCAGCATCATTGCAGCAGAGGGAACGGAGGCATGCAACTGCCTAAAATCACACAGAAAGCAGCGGCAGAAGAGGGAGAAAAGCCCGGTCCCCGGAGACTGCTGTGCTCTCTAAGGTCACCTGCGCAGAAGGTGGCCCTGACCACGGGTACCTTCTCCAGGCCAGGGCAGTAACCCGGACTCGTGCAGCACCGCCTGCTCGGCGCTAGGAGCGGGTCAGAGGCCTGGCTGTGGTGATTGCCAGATTGGTTTCAGATTTGTCTCCTGGTTCGCATTTCCAGGAGGTGGGTAGAGCGGACGCCCACAGGCAGAGCTCAGCCAGCACCTCCCTCCTCCTCCTCCTCCTCGCCAGTGCCACCCTGGGCAGGCACCACCTCTTAGGAGCCATTGACCTTCTGTCAGGTGATACAGAGGGACACGGGTGAGCTTTTAATCTCCTGCTTCCTCCCTGGCTCTGCCACTGCAGGGCTCTCACCAGGCAGCGGTGGGGGAAAAGTGGGGGCTCCCAGCCCTGACAACTGGGGAGGGAGGGAGGGTGAGCTGTGCCACACTGCCCAGAAAACTCAGTGCAGAGCCAGGGAGGCGATGGGAGAGCTCGCAGGGGATCTGAAAACTCAGCAGTGCAGCCTAAGCCGGGAGAAGATGCTGGCCATCGGCCATGCAGCTTGGGGCAGCCCCGCTGCTCCCACAGGGGACGGGAGCTCTGTGCTGCAAAGCAACCAGCTCTTGCCAGCAGAGCCCAAAGCCCATCTGGGTGGCTTTGAAATACCAGTTTTTCCCCAATTGCCTTCATTGACACTTCTCATGGGCAATTTCTGCAATACAGATTTGCCTGCTACCTCAAAACAACAGGGCTTCTTCCCAGCCCTGCTTTGGGACCAGGGCAGGGGAGGAAGCAGCAGAGCTGAAAGCCACGCAGCACTGAAGGAACAAAAACCACAGCCTGCTTCATCTCCCACCGCCAAGATTTGGGATAGTCACTCATCCCGCAGGAAATGGGGGCAAGTTCAGCACTCTGGGGCCTCCAGCTAGAAGGGGTTTCCAGAAGGGGTTACTAATGAGCCACTCGCATGCCAGCCACCGTTTAAAGGGGGGGAAACAGACCCACACGGACTCCAACTCAGCAGATTCGAAGCGTACATCCAGCCTGGCTGCCAAAGGCTTCCGCACCGCACCGGCGAGATGCATGTGACAGCAGGGTTCCCCCGCTCCTCAGCCCATCTGGGGACTGTCACTCGGCAGAGATCTGCTTGGCCTCCTGTCGTGTATCACTACCAAACCCTTTTCTGTCAGCAGGATCTGGGTTGGCACAAGCACTTTTAATAGTAGGATTTCTTCCCCCCCCCCCTTAACCCATATCCTCTTGACAGAACCAGGTTAGGAAGCAGCTGCACTGGCAGATCTGGGGTAGCCTTTTGCAAGGCAAGGCAAGGTAAGAAGAGGTGCCTGCATTCAGTTATCTCTTCAATCACCAAACTACAGCTAATTGCAACTTCCCCAACTCCCCCAGGGTCACACACAAGGCGGGGGGGGGGGGACACACACACACAACGCCAGCTCTGCTCTGTCCCAGTCCAGTCACTTCACTCCAGAGCGGGCCCTTCACCCTGGAAAGCCCCGGAGCAGGGTGGGCAGAGGGGGTGTCATTCCCATGGGTGACAAGGGCTGTTTCCATTTCTGGGTTGCAGAGCTGCAGCTCTGCCAAGCCAAGCTGTCCCACATTCAAGCAAACACCATTTCCCCCCCCCCCCTGCTTTCTTCCCCAGGCTGCTCGAAGCCCCACACGTTTCCTCTCCAATGACTGCCAAACCTTAAGAATTGGGGGGGCAAGAAGAGGGGGAGGGAAGGGAAAGCTTCCAGGGGGGGTTCACAGGGAAACCTCTCCCCAAAGAACTGTCAAACTCCTGGTGCCAAGATGCCAGAATCACTTCCCTACTGCAAAGTCACGGCTTGCTGCCATCCTGGCTTACGTACGCTGCTCCTACCCCAACAGGGACAGTCACCCAGCACAGCCTTCCAGGACTGCAGGCAGGATCCACAGCCCAGACCGTGGGGAGGCAAGAGTAGCACCACGCAATTAATCTTTCCTGCAGAGTAACTGGGGCGGAGGGATGCTCTGTGGCACGCCAATATCCATCAGCTCACACGCAAGCATCAGCAGCATCTTCAGAGAAGCAACGAGCGATCCGTGAGGCATTTATCTTCCCACCCCCTCTATTACAAGACCAAGCAGCTCGATCCATTACACATTTTTCCTTGCAACCTCTCTTGAAGGTACAGAAGCGACCTGCTTATTTTACAGATGGGGAAGCGAAGCAGCATGAAACTCTTGACACGTCCATGATCTCACAGAAGAAAAGGGGGGGTAGAGAAAGGCGACTCTCAACTAACTGGAGACTAACTGGGACAAGTTCACAAGACCTAGACAAGTATCCCAGTCTGCTGTCTCGCAGGGAGGGATAAGCTTCAGAATGGAGGGGCCAGAGACCTACAGCCAATTCCTGGTCATGCCACAAATTGCTCAGGATCCTTTCACTCCTCCATCCCGCACGTAGAGGATCAGACTCACAACCCTTTATTAAGCACCGTGACAGCTCTGTGGATCAGGGACCCAGGCTGGTTTGCCACCAACCTCCACATCAGGAAGGCACATTCCAAAGGTTGTTTCTCACCTTCCCTCGTTCCCCACCTGCGTGTATTTTACACTGGATCAGAAGAGCGGCTACAGCCAAAAAGGTACTTACAGAGGTGCTGTGGACTGGGATGGGAAACTTTTCAAGGGGTTCATCCAAAAGACTACTCTCTCTCAAACAGGTAGATCTAGTGGGACCTCACTGGTTCCTCCCTTTGCCTTACCTGCTTCTCTGGGCCCTACACAAAGGGCTTAATTTATAAAGCCAGAGGGATCACCCACATGAAGGAACACACAGGGTACACCCCCACAGGAGGACCCATTTCATCTTGCTGCTATTAATACCTGGAACATTATTTGCATGAACAAACTGTCCCTTTCTCCCTCATTTCTGGGCTCTCACTTCTCTGATTTGTCCCAGAAACTCCAGCCAACACACGTTCACCCTTCCCTAGTACACACTTCCATCCAAAACCCAAACTTTTTTTATTTTTTTTTGAGTTAATTAATCATGTTTCTACTTCCCGTCACCTCTTCCAGTCCTTGCAGACAGGACACAGTTCTCCTGGCTCCCTCATTCATTATGCAGCCAATTTGTGGGCCTAAACCCACCAACACTCATTATGGAAATGGGCCAAGATTTCCCACAGCTGCACAGTGATGGTGGGTGCCCACCCACAGCCCAGCCCCGTGGTGGGTGCGTGCTCAGAGGGGCTGCCAGCCATGGTCTGGAACATGAGCCCCTCTACAGCCCATCTTACACAGCCCCCAATCCCCCCAAACTCCAGCACCACACCACCTTCTGAGCTGGATGGGGCTCTCTGCTTCCCCAGCACCAAACTTGTCACTAAAAGCCAAAGCCATGCTCTGGCTGGACATGGCTCTCCTTGGCGTAGCTTCAGGCTGGGGTTGAGGGCTGCCTGCAAGCCCTTTGCTGCTCTGGAAGGAGGAAGTTCTCAACATTTCAGAGCCGGGCTGAACGCTGCACACAGGAACCCAGGCAAAGCCTTCCCCTTGGGCTGGCTTGCAAACAGCCGCATGCCTTTGATTTTGCTTCAAGAGAAAACGTGTTCTTTCTGTATCTAAGCAAAATTCAGCTAAAATAGTCAAGGATGGCCATAAGGATCCAATCAAGAGCACAGAGCACGAGAAGTTAGGGCAGAGGGTTACCACATAGGTAAGGAAGCCCAGACTTCTCATCCAGACCCAGGACTACTAACCTGCCCTGCCTGCAGAGAGGGGCTGCCTGACCTGCCCAAGGCCACCTAAGGGGATGGGAACGGAGGACCAGGCTCCTCTCCATCACCACGTCCTCACGCACCCCAACCAGCCCACGCAGCCTTCAGAGATGTCAGCATAACCTGACCTGAATTTTGACGTACGCCACCGGCATCCCAGCACACAGCCCCACGCAGCCGCTCTCTGCCTGGAAACGTGGGACAAGCACAGTGCTGACCAGCAGCGACAAAGACCTGTGCAGGCTTACCGGAGGCCGTGTGACGGTGTTTGTGGCACGCTGCGAGAAGGATCACACAGAAAGATGAGAGAGGACAGGAGAAGCCACGAGCACCTCATCGAGCAGATCCAGGGAATGGGAAATCCTGCCACGAGCAGGATCCACAGCAGAGGATTTCACAGCTAACAAACTCTCGCCACCAAAGACCACAGAGAAAGCAAAAGCAGCAGAGCATTTCTTTTCCGATAAGCTGCTTTTAGCAGGAAGTTTACGCACGTTTCAGCCTAGCTACCCACACCAGCCCCAGCTGGAAAGCAGCTCCAAACCTGTGCCTTTAAATCCCAGTTGGCAGCGGGAGCGCAGGATTGGGGCTGTGCGAGCAGACACACCCTGCGCGCCGCCTGCTCCAGCCGCTGGAGCACACAAACATTTCCTCCCAGACGCTCCTGCGCTGCGGCTCAGCCAGAGCAGCCTCAGTACCTGCCAGAGCCGCGCCAGAAGGGGAACGCAGGCTGTTTTACACAGACCTGCAAATACAGAGACTTAAATCCGTTTCCTGAAATCCCCCCCTGCTCCCCCACTCCAGCAGTGGACATTTTTTCCCCTCAAACTTCTTCCTTAAGGCAAATATTTAGAGTCTAACAGGCATTCCTCATCACAGGCACAAGTTAAATATTGGCCCTAAAACAACAGCAAGTGCCTCTAACCGATTCTGGCTGCAGAAGCACCACTCTGGACTTTGATTTCTGGCTCCGAACAAAAATAGGAGCAAAGCACCGAGCGTTTTACACCCTTCTCCAGGGAGAAGTCAGATTTCAGGCTCTGCACATCCCCTGCCAGGACCACAACCAGCAGCAGGAACTGTCCCCTGCTCCTGCATTATCACACCTCGGGTGTCTGCTGTCACCGAGCCAAGCCCGCTGCAGTGCATCCTCTGCGCTGTGCACAGGATTATTTTTCAGTCTCGTTTCCAGGTCTCTGCTTATATACTTGGAGAAACATTAGAGAAGACCTACTGGGAACCGTGGGTGCCATCCAGGCTGCAGTGAGGGCATTTGCACATGTTGTGCCCCCCCACACACACCCCCAGTTGCACCGCTGCCATTCCCAAAGGTGCCCACCTTTCCATCCAGCCATGCCTGGCAAACTGATCTCTCCGGTGCTGAAGATGCTCCTGGCTGTTCCTGCTGTACAGACAGCCCAGCTCCTTGATGGACGTGCTAGCTCTTGCAAGAAAATATCTCAGTAATGTAGGAGCCCAAGAAGTCAGAGAGATGTCAGCACAATAAAAGGGAGAGGAGGAAAAAAAAAAAACCCCAATACGCAGCGAGGTCAGTACACCTGAAGCATGGCTGCACCCGGGCTCTGGGATGCTGTGTGCATTTTCCACGCAGAATAGGGGAGCAGAGCTCCTGTCGTGACTCTGCAGCCAGCCCCGAGCGGCCGGAGCCCCTGCAGAGCCGGCCTCGCCTCACCCCAAGGCAGCCCTGCGATGCCGCGCCGCTGCCGAGCCAAGCCCGTCGGCAGACGGGGCCGCTACATCACCATGCTGCTCACACACCTCCCGCGGAAGGCAGGCCTGCGTCTGCGCCTCACAGCCCAGGCAAAGGAGCCCCTGCCAAAAACCACCTGAAAACAAGAGTTTGCTCCAACGCAAGGGGTCTGCCCACCATTCCTCCGCGGCAAAACGCCACAACAGATTTACCCAGAGAAAGGTTACTGCAGCGCAGGTGTGCCTGAACCGCATACTGCACAGTAACTCACATTCACGGTGTTTACTCTGCAGCTAAATTCAGCTGTGTGTTAACTGAGCTTCCCTTTCTCTCCTGAACTCGGTGCCTGCAGACCTGGTAAGCCCAGGGAGGATCTTGCTCAGGTCCCCCTGCTCCAAGCAGCAGGCCTGGGAGGGAGAAGAGGGACCCGAGCAGTGGAGAGCTGCTCCCTGGCAACATCCCCTGCTAGCGCACGAGATGGAGAGCCGCAACTGTCTCCTGTGCTGGAATTCCTCTCTCTACTCCCTTCCCTGCACCAAAATACCTACTACTTCAGGCTAGAGAATCTGCTGGGGACTCTGACAATCTCTTCTCAGGATCCCCTGATCAGGCAGACACTCCTATGAAAACAGCATGCGTTTAAAATCAGCTGCAAGTTACCCTGGAGGAAATGTTAAAGCTCCATCCCTCCAAGCACTTCCTATTCCTTCCCCAGCCGCCGAAGCCCACCGAGCGACGAGCAAGCAAGTTTGTGCAGGCACTCCCCAAGGCTCAAGGTGGAGATTAGTCTGTACCTGCCAGCACCGACACCTCCGGTGCCTCGTCCCCTGGCGCGCTGACCCCACGCCCAGCAGAGGCAACTGCTGCTCCTCAGCTCCTGGCTGCGAGCAGTCTCCTCCAACATTCAGACCATACCTCTGCTCCCAATGCTTGTTCTAAGTCACATCCTTCATATTCTCTGTACTTGGGAACACAAAAGTCAGGCTTCAATTCAAACCTGCATCGCCTTCGGGATAAGAGGAATCGGCATAGTTGGGGGTGGGAGGATTCCGGGAGAGCCTTAGCCTGCCCCTCGCCCACACGTACGGCACAGAAGGTGCTGGAAAGCACCATCCTCTCCCTGCATCAAACTGGGGAAACCTGGCAGAGAGTATAAACTTCATCACTGCCAACAGCCCATGCTAAAAAAAGGAAAAGAAAAAGAGTTTCTTGCTTTGTTGTTTGTACCTCAGCGCTATCGCAAAAGCAAAAAAGCAGTGAGATTTTCTACCGGAAAACATCGGGCAATGACAAGAATCTGTAAGAGCGGAGTTTGAGTACTACAAAACCATTACACCTCTGTTCTGGTTTTAAATTGGATTACCGCTGACCTTTCAGAGCCCGTCATCCAGCCCCCCGCACCCAGGCAACAGCCACTCTTAGCAGGACTTCCCAGCCTCCGGATTGGAAGGGGAACGAATCCCCAGAGACGCGGCCGCGCTCCCAGGGTACCCACGAACCCCCCCCCCAGCACTGCTCCCCCCGCACAGGCCTGCTCAGCTGCGGACCATTGGGGCTGCACAGCTCTTCCAGAGGAAAGCTTCACAAAGTCCAAGTTCAAGACCAACCTTAACCCCTGTTTATTAACTTAAGAACATCGCTCTGAGGCTGACAAAGCCTGCACATCACCTGCCAACTGTCCAATTCACCATTGGGAAAGCAAAAGCCAGGCCTCCCTCATTAAAAACCATTACATAATGTTAAATAACAAAGGGCTACAGGACGCTCTTTGGTTGGTGGACATGTAAAATTGAACGATGAAAAAAGATTAACGCTCTTTTTCCTCCAGACTCTCAGCATCTCAAACACCCTGGGAGCCCAGCAAGCACCTTATTTCCAAGACCTGGCTGCAACAGTGCCTTGACTCATTCCAGCGCTCTCACGTTCAACTTACTGCCACCTCTGCCCCATAGGTGCTTAACAAAACACGGCACTTCCCAGCTCTGGGCCAAAGCACCATCCCCAGCAGGCAGCGGCGGGGCTGTATTCTGCTGCCGAACGTTTGACGCTGGAGAGGGAGCCAAGATCTCAGCCTGTGGCGTGGGAACCCTTCCCAGGCCTGAGGCTCAGCTCCTCCAGACCTCGCAAGGAGAGGACTCCAGGTTTTCCTCAGGTCACCATCTTAGTGCAAGTCTTTTTAGCAGACGAGATCATAAGAGCGCTTGGTTTTACTGTCGCAGGTGAACCAGCCTCAAGACATAGAGACCTTCGTTTCCTACAAGTGAGAATGTTAACGCTGCAACTTTTTAGGCGGCGTGGGTCTAACTGCAGTGGAGAAGGCAGATGTCAGCAGGGTACTGCTTGGAAAACAGGACTGTCACCAACCTTCCAGCAGAAGAATAGAGACTTCATGGGCATTGGGAAATCTTCCTGGACACATGGCGAATTTCTGTCCATCATCTTTTTGGAACCAAAGAAGCCAATTTAAAGTCTTTCAAGAAGTAATTGAATTCCTCTACTCCAGGAACAAACTCTCCCTACTGTGAGCTGCGAAAGACATCATGAACATCTTGCTCCACGTAACGTTTTAAAATGCTCTGCAAAGTCTTACCTACAAGTTTCATCTTACCTGAAGAGCCATCTCCTAAATCGCACAGCGTGGGATCACCTCAGCGCTTATCGAGTGCGCCGATCTGCTGCAACGTTACCATCGCAGCAAGCGGAAGACAGACAGACAGACTTTTTGTGGTTTCATACCGCGTTTGTGCCCAGCGTACGCTGTACCACCTCTCCTATCGCAGCAGGGCTGGTGGAACCCGCAAGCGGTGGGGATCAGAGCTCCGAGCACCTCGGGTCGAGACAAGCCTTGAAAAAGCAGACCCATGTTTCACCCCGGCTGCCAGACAGCCACCCGGCAGCTGATAGCGTAGTAAAGACAGGGAAGGGGGTATCCCAGAACATCTCAGCTCGATGCATGCTCTGCAATAAGCTTTTCTTTTTTAAAAGCCAGTTATTAGGAATAACGCATCAAAGTAACACGCAAGGGAGGGGCCGTGCAACAGGAAGGGCTGCAGCCTGTGCAGGGATTTAGAGGAATTCCCCAGGAGATGGAGGGCAGCTAGCGTGAATCCAGGAGCCAGGCGGAGAACCCCAATACTCCATGTTCAGCTGCCCCAGCAGAAAGTCACCTTTAGGCTTTCCTCACAACAGAGCCCTGCTTCTTCTCCACAGTGATGGACCTACCGGAGACGCAGACTGCCAGTAGGAAGTATAAACATCCATTCTAATAAAAACCCAAAACTATTTATAAGCACACAGCTTTTCTAACAGGAAGATAACTTGTTCTCCAGCAGAATCCCAGAGTTGCAGAGACCCACTCCCCCTCCTTCCCCTCCCGGCTCACAGGGTACAGCAGGACCGAAGCAGTCTCCAAGCCACGCCACGTCTGGGCCCGAGGAAGGAGGCTCAGTTTCACAGCTTCTCACTGCGCCCAGGACAAGCCAAGTCTGCCTAGTCAAAGCCCAATTACAGGGCTGTGGGCACAGCTGTTCCCACAAGCTCCGAGCAAAAAGCCGTTGTAAGCACATGAAGGAAGCTCCTGCGCTGGCACCCGAGTCTCCCCGCTCTCAGCACTGCTATGAGGGAAGAGGGTTTGACTCCTGACGCAGCTGGAAGTCACCGGGGTAGCGCAAGGCAAACCAGGCCCCTGAGTGCTGGGACCAAAGCCCACGTTAACCAGCCCTGCCGACGGACAGGAGCACGTCTCTTCCACAGCCCTGAGGTCTGCACCCCTCCTGCACGCCCCCGGGAAGGAGCCAAAGCACAGCAGGAGTTGCTGCTCACCCGAGGCTTCCTCACTGTCTCAGATAAGCCCTTAGTGCCTGTAGTGCTGCAGTTCCCCTAACTGAAAGGCAGAGATAAACAGCTTCCTACCCAGGCTGGCTCACATGAGGACTGGTCCTTCCAGCTGTAATGCCCCCGGACGGGGGGCTAGGCACACACCTGGACGGACCAGCCGAAGCAAAGGCTTGCTGTTCCAGCCCAGCTTATCAGAGCTCCTCCTAGCTAGGAAAAGCACGGTGGGGGGAAAGAAGGCTACAGAGCACAGTCAGGCCCGAGTCCAGTAAACATGTTTATTGGCAGTTGCTCTCGGACATGGTCTCTTCCAGCCCAGTGGGGCTGGAGGGGGTGGGGGGAAAAATACTGATTGTCCATGAGCACAACCCTCACGTCGTTCTCATTGATCCGCTGAGTCACTCCCGTATTAACAATTTTGACAACACTCGGGCTGCACAGGAGCTTGGAGACAGAATACAAAACAAGAGGCGATGCGAAGCCTCTCTACGCACTGACACCAGCGGAGAGAAGCACTCGCAGGGCAGAATCCAGAAACCTGCTGAACTGCCAGTGCCAACTTCCTCCTCTCCGCTTGCTCTTCTGAAGAGTGCTGCAACAAGAAAACCAAACACAAACCACGCTGCAAGGGCAGGAACACAGAGCTCCATTCAGTGCGCCCAGAGAAACTGCCCAGAAAAAAACAGTCTCCCCTGCAAACCACCACCAACTGCACCCCAGTCGTTCCGAGGCAAGTGCAAACCAGAGCGGCAGCTGTTTTTGCAAAGAAACTACAGAACTGATTTAGAAGGCCTTACAGACTCATAAGCTAACGAGGAGGAGATCAAATCCCGAGGCAGGCTGACATGGGAGGGCAGCCATCTCTACAAGCTAACGAGACAGGACCCCCCCAGGGGGAACCAGGGGCTCCCAGGGGCCCATACCACCACGGGCCCGAGAGAAGCGGCCACCAGCCAGACAGCAGATTGGGGTTAGACCACCCTTGTCTGCACCACAAGACTACAACCCACCCAGAGGCCCCAAAAGGCGCCAAGCGGTGCCAAAATCATCACCGAACAACGTTCCTATCTGTAACGCACCAAATTAAAACCAAACCAACACATCTTTGGCAAGTTCCTCACAGCAGTCAAGCCTACCCTGCCACAGAGAAGGCCTCTCCAACAGGATCCCCATGGAGGCCTCCTGCCCTAATTTACAGCAATTCTTTTTCAGACGCACTGGCAAACACCAAACGTTTCCTCCAATCTGTTACATAAGGCCCAATTTTTAAACCTCTGCGCTGGCAGTGGGGAGGTGGGGGCACGCTGCGTGCGGCAGGCTGACAGGGCAGTCCAGCTGGCCGATGCATTTACACGCTCCTCAGAGTTCATTTCCAGGTATCTGACCACTTGTTGTACAAAAGGAAAACAAAGGGATTAGTTAAACCAGGCAACTTCCAAACACACTAGTGCAAACCACTCGCATGCCTGCAGTCATTTCACACACGGTTTGACTCGGGTCCCGGCTTGTTCAGAACTGACTAATTTCACGGCAACTTGAAAGAGGCTTAACAAACTTCATTTTTTTTAACTTCAGGAATACACCAAAAAAGGCAGGTCTCCGTGCTGCCCAGACCAAAACCCAATCCTCAAGAGAAAAGGCACCTTCCTGAACATCCCCACACCTTCACGTTATTTGCCCCACCTGGATCCAAGAGCCTCTCTCCATTCCCTGCTGCCCGCCTCCAGACAGGAGCCACCGGCCTCTGGTAGCCCAGCTCCACGCCTGCAAAGCTCCTCTTGGCTGCCTTAGGAACAGTTAAAGTCGGCTCCTGTCTGGTGGGGGCAGAAGGGGGAGGGTATTTTTCCTGTTTCTCACATTCATCCTCACCCGCTTTGCTAAAGGGAAAAAAAAAAAAAAAAACAAAAGCTATTTTAAATACCAGATTCAGCACAGTCCCTTTCCCCAAATAAACACTTCCCAAGCCCTCTGGAGGAAGGAGAGCCACGTACAAAGGAGCCAACATCCTGCGAGGCTCCGGCTCCACCGGGCAGGCCAGGGCCAGGCACAGGCCCGGGGGACACAGCCCGGGGAGGCCCGACCCCATCCCCGCCACCAGCCCGGCCTCACACGGGCCTCGGGGGGGCCGCGACCTCCGGGTGGACCCGGACCCCTTCCTCGGAGCTACGGAACAGGCACCGCCGGGAGGGCAGGGAGCGAGGCGGCCCCGGGCCCTCAGCCCCCCTGGGCCTCAGCCCCCCGGCCCGGGCCCGACCTGAGCCCTCCGGCCCCCGGGGCCTCTCAGCCCCACCGCCTCCTCGGCACCCGAGGCCCAGCCTGGGCTCCCCCCCCCCCCCCCCCCCCCCCCCCCCCCCCCGCGGCCCCCCCCCCCCCCCCCCCCCCCCCCCCCCGCCGCGCTTCCCGGCACTGCCCGGTCCCGGCCGGGGCGAACCGCAGCAACAGGGCACCCCGGCGCGGCCCCGGCGCCCCGTTACCTCCGCGGGCCCTCAGCGGCGGGCGGCGCTGCCGCTGCCCCGCGGCCGCCTGCCCATGGCGGCGCCCCCGGCCCGGCTCGCCTCACGCCGCCTCTCGCCTCCCCTCACCACTCCGCGGGCAGCGGCCAGCCAGCCACAACGCTACGCCGCCGGCGTAGGCTCCGCGCGCACCCATGCGCCCCCCGCCACGCCACCGGCGCAAGCGCCTTTCCTGAATACCAACTCCGAAGCGGAGAGGCCCGGCGGAGCTCGGCGCAAGCGCAGCCGACGAGAGGGTGGTGGCGCAACGGCGTTGGCGTAAAGCGCGTTCGAGAATAGCAGGCTTGAGGCGAGCGGCGGGAGAGCGGCTTTGCGGCATGCGCGGGGCGCTTTACGGCAGCGCCGCGCTTGGCGGCGACCGGCGGGGCCTCCCGTTAACTCCCTGCTGCCCGGAGGGCGGGTCCGGCCCGGTGGGCTCGGTAAGGGGCCCAGCTCCGCTGCGGGGACGGGCCCCGCGTTGCCTGCGGCCTCCTGTACGGCGCAGGCGCGGGTAGAGGGCACAGCTCCCCCATAGGGCCCTAGGCCCCGCTACAGGGTGCTCTGGGGGGGTACAGCCCCCTATAGGGGACGGGGCCCGCTGCAGGATGAGGCCCCCGGTGTCGGGGGTAGCACCCCTATAGCGACCGGGATCCCTCACGGCGTGCCGCCCTCAAGGTGGGGGACAGCCCGGTGGCAGGGAACAGGCCCCGGCACAGGGCAGAGCCCTGCTGTAGGGGATAGGCCCCGGTATGGGGTGCCCGGTACCCGGTGACAGGGGACAGGCCCCGGTATGGGGTGCACCGGCCTGGTGATGGGGGACAGGCCCGAGTATGTGGCTGAGCTCCCCACTAGAGTAGAGCTCCAGCGTGGGGTACAGCCCCTGTGCTGGGGTACAGCCCCCCAGTACAATGTACGGCTCTGCTATGGGGCCCAACCAGCACTGGTGGGGCAATGTCTGGGGAGGGGAACTGGGTCTGGGGGGTCCCACAGCCTTGTCCATCCCACCACATCCCACCCCTGGGAGCAGAGGGAAGTCGGGGGCCAGCGTTTACAGGCTTTTGGGGGACACCAGCCCTGGGCAAAGCTGCTGCCGCCCCTGCTGCCTTGCAGGGGAGCTCAATGGGATGCAGCTCCAGGCTGGTGGGACCCACCGGGACAGAAACTGGGTGGGCTCGCAGCCCCCAGTGCCACCTCCAACAGCCCTTGGCTTTCTTCAGCTTTGGAGTTATTCTGATCAATCATTCCATTATTCCTAAATCAATTGTTCGGCCATAAAAATTCTCTCCCTGTGCTCGCTCAGGGAAGGAGGGCACAGGCGGGAGAATCGTTTCTCTCGGTGGCACAGGAGCCATCCGTGTTTGAGCCTTTCAGGATAACATTGGTGGGAGGAGGCACCCCTGTACGCTCCCGCTGCTCTCATTGGGGGGAGATTCACCCCAAAGTATTTCCAGGCAATGGGCAAATGAGTTTGTGTGGTTTTGGGGGAGAATCGGGTCTTCAGCCACCAGCATCACCCCAAATACCCATTTCAGCATTTCCAGCCACTCAACTTGATTCTTTCCCAGTTCCAGGGAAACACCTTGCCCCCAGCATTTGTTGAAAGTATTTTTTTCCTCCGCAGGGGCTTGCTTCTAGAAGAAAACGCTATGATTTTAGAGAATTAGGAAAATAAAATGAGCTACTCTGCATGTAAAGCCCAGATGTTACCATCCCATCCCTGTGCTGCGACAGGGCGTTCCTCCTGCTGCTCCTGGCTCAGGAGGGCAGCAAGGGGCCGTGACCCACGTCCTGCCACTGGATGGAATAAAATCGCCCCCAAAGCACCTGAGGGCAGAGCCACGCTCCCATTTCCTTTTTGCACCAACCCACCGCCCCACGCCGCAGAAAGAGGCGACTTCAAGCGCTTCGAGAACATGCAAGTTGTTCAGACACTTGGCTTGAGAATTTAACCCATCCTCTGGAGCGGGAGAGGGGGAAAGCAAATAGGTTTGATTTTATTTCAAGTCGAACCTCCAGTGGTGAACACACCAGGCGTGGTCAGCAGAGACCTGTACAGCTCATGCTATGGAACCGGCCTAGCACCAGCGAGTTAGCAAGAAAAGCCAGGGAATTTCTGCCAGGAAAGCATCCAGCTACGAACCCTGCCCTCCTCCTGCAGGCATGAGTTAATTAGGGCTAATTCACAAGCAGACAACACAAACCAAACCACTCTCCATCACGCATGGGAGAAGGAGCTGCTCAGGAGCGGGCGGACAAAACCTTCCTGCAGTGAAACATTCGTGTTCAGAGCCTGGGAAACGGAAGAGCGACAGAAACACATCAACCAGACAAAAGAAAAAGCCAGGCCCCTCGCAGCATCCTTGTCCGATGCACCCCTGGGTGAAGAGCCCCCCCCCCCCTCCCAACATCGGGGACCCTGAGACTTTTGGGGAGCTCCTCAGGGTGGGGGGGGGGCCTGAGCTCAGCTGCACAACCACCACCCCCCGTCCCCGTGCTGCGGGCTCATTCCTAACAAACCTTGCCCCGTTCCCTTGCCGAGCCCCGCGGAGGCGAACAACGCGTCGCTCCCAAATGCCAAGGACCTGCAGCTGGAGCAGGAGCTTAAAGCCGTGCCTCGTGCTCAGAGTTTGAGGGCCTGGAGCAAGAATTTGAGCAAAAGCCATTTCGTCCTCGCGCTCAACACGTCGCTGGCACAGCAGCGAGCAGCTGTAGGAAACCACTGCTGGATGAAAGCGAGATGCTGCCGGCTGGGCAGGGGGTACCTGGCACAAGGCTTTCGGAGATAAGGAAGACATTGAGAGCAGCAGATGTCACACCGAGCAGCTGTGATGAACAGCCTTTAGGATTAAATACCTGCTACGGAGCGGAACTGGGGTATGTAGCCACAATATGGTAATTTGGGGTAATAAATTCAGCTATGTGCTAAATAGAGTGATTCAACTCACCTTCGCTGTCAAACAGCCCGTTTATTCCAGGGATAATGATCTCCTTCCGGGCAATAAACCAGAGAAGGCAGAAGCCAGCGCTGCAAGGGGCCGGTGCGAGTCTCTGCACAGCTAAGGAGAGGCCAGGAAAAAGACCTCAACCCCAGGGCTCTGGAGGTACGGCTTTCTCACCACCCCCCACACCTCGGCTCTCCATTCCCTTCGTTAGAAAATGAGAATAATGGCAGCACCTTTGGTAAATGCTTATCAGGCATCTGTAAGAGTACAAACCACAGCGTGCCACTCTGGCGCCAGTCCCCAGCACAGAGGATGAGCTTCATCCGCAAATGTGCTGTTCTTTTAAGGAAAAAAAAAAAAACATGTGATGGGAGACTTTGGAGGAAAAATAGAGATTTCGCCATTTCCCTCTGCCAGATAACTCCGGTTACCTAGGAACAGACACACTTCTTTAATGCGGCCAGTTCTCATCAAGCACAGGATGAGCATTTATTGTCTTGTGATCAGGAGAAAAAACACAAACAAAAACCAGAGCTCCACGAGTGACATGAAACATTGCACACATCCATGCCATGTGATGCCGAACAAAACCAGGAGCCAGGTCCAGGTTAATGGTGTTAAGAAGTCTTAGAAATCTAAGGTAACGTTTAAAAACATAGAGGAGTCCAAAAAAAAAAAAAAAAGCCAGGGTAGTTCAGGCAGCGTGTTGAGTCAACTTTCTGGAATTACGGTTTCTGGCATCGAAGAGGATGGAGGGGGGATGAGAGATGGCAGATCCCATCAGAGAGGTTCATTTAAGCTCAGAGATCTCAGGCAGTGTATGCCAATGGGTCATGATTTTGGTGTCTGGCTCCCCTCCATTTTGGTGGGCAGGCTCCTAAGTACCCCCTCATCCTGCATCAAGCATTTTTGATGTGACTGAACGTGTGTGCCTCAAAACATCCCCCCAGATTATCCAAAGGAAAAAAAAAAAAAAAAAGAGAAGCAAGATGCAGAGTCCCCGGCAGTGCTTCTCCTCCTGGTTCCTTTGAAATCTCCAACCTGACCCGCTGAAGAAGGACAGACACCAATCGCTTTTGAAAAATGTTGGCAAGAGGCTGAGGATGGTGAGGAGCAGGGCCGGAGGGAGCGTGGTACACAGGTGCACCACGTTCTGGCTTCCAAACGTGGCAAACCTTGCATTGGCCCCGTTAACCTTCCCTCACTCCCCCGTAGTGCAATCGTATTTCCAGGCAGTTAATCGACAGGCAGTTCTTTTATCACACGCTGATGGCAAGCGACAAAGAACACTTAAAAATTACACTTGACACAAGACAAAGGCACCTAAAAGCTTGACAACGCAATCAGGTTGTGTTCTGTTAAGAAGGCTTCAAGCATTCGTACTTACAAGCACATTGCACACTCCCAAGAGAAAAAAAAAACCCTCGTGTTCGGAGCACGTTACATATCCCAGCCCCAGCAAAAGGCTGGTTCTGCAGCAGGGTGTCAGTGTTGCTTGTAAACAGAAATTCAGGGAGGCTCTGCCTTCTGATTCATGTTTGCTTTTGCTTTGGCCCTAGTAAGAAAGGTGTCATGCAGACTCCAAGCTGTACCTCACTTAGTATTTACAGTATGACACAGGAAAAGTTAATAGAGCAAATGGGAAGTTCTGCAGGGGTGATGCGGGAGGGAAAGTTCTCCTTCGTGAACTAATATTTTATTAGATAAGGCACATGTAGAGACAGTTTTCAAAAGATCACTTGCAAATCAATTCCACCTAGCCAGGACAACCTCCCTGTCCCTTTCCAGGAGTCAATTCTGTTTTCCAGTTAGTGTAAATTTGGAGTGACTCCACTTACACCGTAACATCCCTGGCATCCCCACTGCCAGCCTGCCGAGCTGGGCATGCTCTGGGGCTGACCCCCGGGGTGCCCAACTCCACAGTGGAGCACTCTGTCCTTCACAGGATCGTTGGCCGAAACTTTCAGAGCTGAAGACTTTGAACGCTCACTCCCTATAAAAATATTAGCAACTCACCTCCCAGTTTTGACAGGTTTGAAAAAAATTCACAGCAGGCTGTTGAGGGAGAAGAAAAAACTGCAGCTTTTGCTGCTTGGATCGCTGTAGGACACAGGGGAACGGGATGGCTCAGGCTACAGGAGTCCTGATGTGCATGCACGGAATGGAGATGAACGACGAGACGGATGCTAGCTCTCAGGGAGAACAATCCCTCCCAACAGCTTTATCCTCTCTTTAGCCGATTTCTTGGAGAAAGGTAAAAAAAAAAAAAATCTCTCCCTGCTTGTACACAGAAAGTGCTGCTGGCTGTACAGACGCAGAGCAGGTCTGCACAGCTAACATCAGTTATGAGGACTAAAAGCTCTCCTTGGTCTACCAGACCCCACTGCCTAATGTTTGGATTTCAACTACACTGGTAGAAGGCAGAATTAAAAACTTTTATTGTAATAGAATTACTCCCAAACCACACCAGGGCCCCGGCACCGAGATCAATACTTATGTTGCATCTGGCTACTGACTGGGAGCCCAGAAAAAAGGGCGTCCCAACAGGGCAAGGTGTGTTTAGCAGGGCATTTCTTGGGTCAGCACAAAACCTGGATGCCACCTAAGCGGGAGTCAGATGGTGTAGAGATCTCGTGCTGCCTACCTGTAACAGGGTGAACATCACCCAGGTAGCCAGGTCCAAAGCCCAACGCCAGCAAACTTTTCAATAGTTTCCTGTGGGCTTTGAATCGGGCTTTTAGCGAGCAATCGTTAACCGAATGAGATGAATCTGCACCTTCAAAGCACACAGATTCGGCAAAAACTTTTGGCAGCAGGAAAAGCAAGACTTCTAGCATAACAACAGTCCTAGCCAGACAACTGAGGACTCTTGTGGACTTCACATCTGAACACCACTCACCCACAGCAAGCACCGTTATCTAAAGGATTCTTCAGAGAGCGCAAGCAAAGGAGGTTGTAGGTTTTACAAATACCTTCGATATCACTAGTACCGAATAATTTAGGTGTTGCATTTCCCTTAGAGTGAAAAATTCCAGATTATTCATCCAGGAGAGTAAACACCAGTTGCTACTACTGCTCTGATTGCGTTTGTTACAATTGCAGACGACTTGGCGGATGCGATGAAAACTAAGCAGGGAGGCCGGAGAAGGAGCACTCGTGGTAGTGTTCGCTGTCGTGGGGAAGTCAGCCTTTTTCACGTAAGGTGATGAGAGGATTCCCTCAAGCAAGGGCAGTGAACGGTTGGTTCCTCAGTCTGCAACGAGGCAAATACTGGTAATGCAAACAAAAAACTTTTGGATAAGGCCGTGCAGAGCTCCAGAGGTGGCAAGGGCTGACAGCACGTATCTTCTGCAGTGATGAGGAGACAATAAACAAAAAAGTCCCCAAGATGACTGGGGTACTCTGGGGGGAGGGGGAATGCAAATGATCTTTTCGAATAACAATAATAAAAAGACCAAAAAGAAGAGAATCCAGGCAGTTTGCAGCTGTTGCTGCTTAAGGCCATTGGTTTCCCGGGGGATAGTTGGGCACTGTGGGATACTCTGGCAGGCTGTTCCCAGAAAAATTGCTGTACTGGGCCTCCCTGCTGGGGGGGTTCCTCCACGTGCCGCTGTTCCACTCGTCCTGAGCTTTCTGAAAGCTTCCACCAGCCCCTCGGTAGATTTTATGTACCTAATGGATGAAAGAGGAAAGTCAGCAACAGATACCCACCCCTCTTCCTCAGAAAAACTATAGTCACTTTAGTACCGTAGCGTGCATTTGTTTCTCTCTCTATAAAGAGCTATATTTCCAAGGAACAAAAGCACTAAAAATGTAATAATACCGTGAACAGAGGTACAAATAGATAATATCAACCCAAGACATGAACCCATCTCAGCCATATATCTGGGATTTGGGTTGGGGATCCCACAGCAAGGCAGCTAACCCAGGCCAGCGGGCTGAAACCTCTGCAAAACAGACACTGCTGCTTCAGCAGGGCTTCTGTCTTCTCTCCTCCTCTGCCACCAGTCTAGTGAAGCTTTCCAGACAGTCCTACCTCCAAATCCTTCTTTCTGCAGAGAACCAAGGATCACTTCCCATCCCGCCACCCAAGTCCCCACTGCAGGCCACCTCGAGAGGCTTCACCTTTACCATCAAGGACCATCCTGATGAGCAACGAAGCTTGCTTCGAGTGACATAAAGGGACATCGCCACATGAAACGGTGACAACATCCAGCCCCCAGCTGTCTTGTGTTATCTGGATTTGTCCTCTAGGTGCTCTGAGAGACACCAGCTGACTACACTATGAACCCTTTAAAAGCAGGGATGGCTCACAGTGCCTGCTAAGCTGCCTGTTCACATGATTGCGATATAAAGCGCGGGTACACCAAGTCAGAGAGACATCTGAAGTGCCTACCCTTAAAATGCAGATGAGCATTGCGACCGCTGACATTGTAAACATAATGGCAGGAAACAGCATGAACACAGCAGCTGCAACATTGGTACTAAAGAAAGTAATGGCTGCCAACCATCCGCTGGAAGAAACAGAAAGAAAGAAATAATATCATTATAGGTCTCTTTTTTTTTTTTTTTTTAAGTGTCCTTATTATCAGAAAAACTGTTTACTCATACCCAGAAATTACAAGGCAGCTTTAAAGCTCTTGAAAATGAAAAGAACAATGGAGCAAATGGACAGAATTAAATGCGGCTCAGGCAGGTATTTCCCCAAGATCTCAGATCTTGCTGCCAGCACCCCTCCCTAATCCAGTCTCAGACCTTTAGGGGACAGCCAACTGCACAGACTTTGGGAAGAGACTTCTTCCCAAGGTGATTTTGGTTGTGCAGGGGTTGTGCATCCAGAGACCAGACCTGGGAACAGGGAACGTGAGGGTCCTACGATTTACACTGCATCTCCGTTCCTCTGATGGCAATAACCAGGTAGGGCAATGGGAGAGCACCAGCAGTTAAGAAAACAAAATGCTATATGGAGGGCTAGGACTTTCTATTATTTGTAGTTTCAGCAGGACTTGCTCTCAAGTCTTTAGAGACAGAAAGTTAAAATGCCAAACAATTATAACATAACCAGGGACAGACACTAAAATGCTCCCATTTATTTTAGGACAACTCTCACAATACTTGTTCTATAGGCCAACAGTGAGTCATCGTGCACTGCTCACCATGTGCTGCAAATAATTTGAGGGCAATGCTAAGACAGGATCAGATGAATCTTGAAACTGGCTGGTTAAAAAGAAATGGATATTGTAGGAAAGTGCTAAAAAGAACAAGCAGGTGAAGATATCAGACTTCTGCCAATACAGCAACGAAAACAGAACGGTGTACTCCAAGAGCAGATATAATCATGCCACAGAGGAAAACAAAGCTGCTGCCACTCCACCCTGTACAGACTCCTACCAGTTTCTCAAAAGTTCATGGAAACAGGCAGAACTCAGGCATGGGAGCCAAGTGCTCAGCTGTAAGACCGTCGGAGCATCCTGCTTACCAAGCTCCCCATCCGGAGAAACCAATCGCCTGCAGGATCGTGAGAATAAACTGCGCGCCAAAGATGAAGAAAAAGGCCATAAAATTAAACGAGCTGTCCGACCTGTGAAGGAAGAGAGGAAGTTAGGGGGAGACTGGCACCTCGCGTTTCTTCACATTGGTGTTTGACCCCATCACGTACAAACCCTCAAACGTGCCATCTCAGAAGAGATCCCTCCACAGCTATGTACTTTGAAGGCAACTCCTCTTCCCCTGGCAGTGAAAGCACGCAGATCCATGAATCATCGGCGCCTAATCTCGTCCAATAAGCCTGGCTCCTGCAATTGCTCTACCAAAGTAATTACATATATGATGACACACGAGGAGAGGCAGTCTCCTGCAGAACAGAGGGTGCCTGAATCATTTCTCTGACCAAACACCTGAAGACAACACAGCCCGACACCTCTGCAGCTCAGCCACTGGCAAGGAGGCACAAGGGGGCCTGAACACTGGCAGGCAGAGTTTGCCTGTACACTATAAGTGATCATTGGGCATGAGAATTCCAGCTGGGAATGCTCGTCATCATGCTTCTACGCCCACGCTTAATAATCCAGCACAGAACAGGAGCCACAAGAGAAGAGGGTGGTACTCTGTCTGGGGAAATGCAGAAGCACGCTTTCACATCTTTGCGGGCTCCACATCTCCAGGATTGAGAGGGTCCTGAATATGTGAGGTCCGTTAATTTATGCAGGTATTACAGGCAGCATGAAAACGAGCCCAAACGAGAAGGCCGACCAGATATGTTCACGGTCTCTCCATCATGGGTGCACTGGGGCACAGCACTGTCTTGCCCAAGTTTTGGCTCTGCCACAGAACTCCAGCAGAACATCTTCATCCCATTAAACCAACTACATAGGCGAGCCAGCCTTTCACTGTAAGTCCAGGCACATCTAAAACTCCCCAAACTATCATTTTTAATGATACAAACGATTCCCATTCTCTCAGGAACTCAAAGGGCCCAGAACAGATTTTCAAAAAACACTTCAGTTGCTTACAAGGCATCTTGGTGCAAGGGGGAGTTTACAAAAGAGCTCTGGTCCAGCTACTGCTCAAATCCTGAAAGTATTTTAATGTTTAATATTTTAATTATTATTGTAATGTCTAGCCTCTAATGCCTAAAGAGGAGATGGGGGAGGCAGGGGCCCAGGCTCTGGAGAGGTCAATGCTGTGGACCCTGGCTTGTTTGAGAGAAGTGGAAAAGCCTCCAGCCAGGCCCCTGCCGCTCTGAGCCCCATCTCTTGGTGCGGTTACCTTTCATCTTTCAAAAGACGGCCACAGAGATGCTGTGAAAGAAATTTGCCATCCCTGTGAGCATCCTCACGATGCCACCCTTCCAATATCACCCCAGAGCATAGCAATGTGAAAGAAATACTTTAAACACGGACTGTTCGCAGCAGTGCCTATCATAATCCAATTAACAAGGATTAGGCTGGAAGCTGAGCCTTCAAACAGACTCTTGCAACTACAACCTGAAAGGGCTGGAGGAGTCTTCGTTTGAAAGGATCTGTGGGAATTAGTGAGGATACACAGAAAAGGTGATTTCTGATCCAGCTTTCTGGTGCAGATTTTCAACAGCTTTGCCCTAGCGCCAAAGCTCTGCGGCTAATTTAATTTTGGATGCAGATGTATGACGAAGGTTTTACGAAAGCATCTTCGCAGTACGATGCCAATATTGAAGGGTTGCCTCTTCCCAGAACAAGCATAGTAAGTGGGTCTGACCTCACTTTCTCGAATCACGACTAGCCACGATCCCACAAGGAACAGCGCTGCCCCACTGCAGTGTTTTTCAAGCCTCTTCTACAACTGATGTCAAAGTCAACGATCTCTGGGCTTGCCTATCGGTCCCTAGGGCTTATTCTTTTTTTAACTGTAGAAGTCTTTACACAGAGTAACCTCAGGGACCTTCCAGTATTCAGTTGCATAAACACATACAAACAACATTAAAGAAATAATTAGAAACGGTCCTTGCGAAGCCCAGAGAAGGTCAACGAGGAGGAGTAATTTTTCCCAGACATCAGAATGGAAACTGCTCTTTGAACCGAGCTCCAGCCAGCACTCTCAGGCCCTCGGGCTTCTGAACTAGAGATGGAGAGAAACCCCCAGCCCCAGAAGGCAAGAGTTAAGAGCTAGTAAACTTCCAGATGAGTCCAACCCAGCAGCTTTCCTTTTCCATCAGAAATAATCCTCCCCTGTACTCCATGATGTAGCCACCGATGTTTTAAGCACCACCAGTGCATTAACTGCCCGGTGCTGTTAGTATACAAAGCGTAAATTTGGAAGAGCATTTAAACAACTAATTTAGCATGTGCTAACTGGCTGGGACCCCACCTGCCAACTCCCATTTCTGTCAGCTGCTTTTGCTGTTATCTAAACCAATTCATCACAGAATCTGGTGAATCATCAAAATCCAGAGTATTCTGGTAACAGGGAACCAGAAAGAGCTTCACCTTCCCAGTCCAAATCCCCAACTGGTGTGGGGGGTCTGCTGGTGACCCGCAGTGTGACACCGGGCAGGTCCCTCCCCTCCTCTGTGCCTCCTCTCCCTGTGTCAGGCTGGAAAATGCTGGGGACCTTCACAGCTCCAACAAGCCTTGTGCATCAATGTCTGAATAATGCCTCATGATCCACAGCCAGCGTGAGCAAATGCAAATGATTATTAATTAAAGTGAAAATGTAGGATGGCTTTAAATATTTGCGGAGTTTCAGAAGGACTTGCTCCAGGGAACTGCTTTTATCTAAAAAGCAAAGCAGCCAAGCTCTCAAGTATCTAGAGACAAAAAACAGAAGAGTTCTCAAAAACTAACAACTTAATAGTTTTCCATCAAAACAAGCCTCAATGAAGCTTTACCAAATTCTTATCTGTCTTAATGCTATACTGATTATCAGGGTGCTGCTAAGCTTGAGATATTTAAGCAACATATGAATTTCATCCTCATCAAACTGGCAAACTACTCGCTGCTGCTCACCTCCAATCCGAGGCAGGTGACCCTCAGCCCTACATCTGGTATTTAAAAGCAGCCGCATTCTTCTTCATTTCAAAAGTAAACAAAACATTCAGACATCAAGTCCTTAATCTTCATCCCAGGCAGGGAGATTGCCATAGGAGAACTCCCCAGTAACAACACATCTCTCTCCAAGAGGAAATCGAAACAAAACTGCCTACTTACTGGGCTCCTACTTACCGAAAGGCTTTGTACGCAGGTCGGAACCAGCAGACGTAGCCGCAGGGACTGAAGAGGATAAGCCAGAGGATGGCCAAACCAAAATTGACCCCATAGCCTCCTCCGATCCACCATGCCAGGCACGCGATTATATTCACTACTAGGGTGATGCAGTAAACTGTAAAGAGGGCAGAGGAAAGAACGTGAGATTGTGCAGTTTCATGTCTTCAGACAAAAAGGAAACAAACACCCGGTATTCTAACAGTCCACGCCGCAGTGGGAATCTCAAGCCCGATACCGCAGCTGCTCCAAGCGAGCCGCAGGTTCCTGCGGGACCCCAGGAGCCAGCAGAGTCACATCCATCTCCAGGGGCAGTGCTGCAACAGAGGGATGAGGAAATTCTTTTGGGACCTGGCAAAGGATGGAGAACTGGGTAGCAACTGGTGTGACCAATACAAGACTCGGGCCAGTATTATTACAAATTACAAGCAAGGTTCAATTCCCACTTGTAGCAAAACCCCTTTATGAGAGGAGAGGGGTGTAAAGCACTGCCCTGCATCCAGCCTCAATGCGACTTTGGTCTCTGTGATCACCGAGGCTGCCTCAGGAGCTATTAGAGAGCCAGCACAGTGCCTGGCGGGCTCTCTTTCTGCTTCCCTGGGCCTCTGAGGAAGCCTGGAAGTTAGCTTCAGGGCTTATAAGTGCTGCCTCGAGCGAGGGGATAAGCAAACTCCAATCAGGCTGAGAACACAGGACCGTAGGGGTGGCTTAAAGGCCTTTTCATATCCCTGTTCCTGCCACTTGGATAAAAAGGAACAGTTGACAACAGCCCCCAGACACACCAGTGCTGCGCTCAGTAGGCGTGCATGAAGCGATGCTGCTCCCCCCTTTCCCTGAAGCTCAGCATCACCGCAAAGGGGGGCTGCACACTTCCCAGCTTCCACAGGCTGAGCTCAGTCCCCATGCCAGGGGCTCCCCGCTTTCCTCCAGGCGCTCCCCTCAATACTCTGGGGACTCCCTGCAGCTGTCCCTGCATCCCCTCAGGCTCTGCCAGCTCCTGTTTGGGAAAACACGTGGTAACTCTTAAAAAAACTTTGCAGTAACCTGTATCGATTAGCACGGATAAAGAGAAATGAGAAGGCAGAGGGTCCAAACACAAAAGACCCTTCGGTACCGCCTGGTGATGAGCTCACCGTAACACTTTGGGCCCTGCCTTCATTTATTCCATCAAAATGAAATCCCTGAATTTCTCTTTACCCGTGTATGCGGACATGCCCTGCCCGTTCCTCGCTTCACTACACGCGGTGGCTCTGCAGCACGCCTGCCCATCGCTGGCTCCGTCCTCTGACGCCAGTCTGGCCTCTCCTTCTGCCCCTTCTCTTTCCTCCTCTTGGCACAGACCCGCCTGCCTTCAGGCAGCCTGGGGGCTGCTAAACAACTACAAAGTTTTGTGGTCGTAAAATAACATTGACAACACAGTCGGGAGAAAGCGTGGAAAGCATCCGAACCCAGCTGCTGCTTCTGACATGCAAATTACATGAGAGTTAAAATAAAACATCGTTTTACTAGAAAGAAAATGTCTTCTGAGTAGCTAACAGCAAGGCTTTATATGCAATGGTTTGGATGTATTTTAATATTGGGGGGGAAGAAAGAATTTGAATTATTTAAATTTCATTTATACAGTAATTAGCTGTACTTCTTCAAATTTTTATTTTCTGAAGTCACTTATTCTCCAAAGGTTACTTAATTTAAAAAAAAAAACAACCAAAAACCAAACCACACCAAGCCAAGAACACCTATCAAGTTTTAAGGAACTTCTGGTTCTCCCCAGACCTCAGGTAGGAGTTTTTCCAGTAGTGGGAGCTCTGGTACAGGTTTCCCCAAATCACCATCCACCTTAATAAAATGTTCACATCCAATTAAAGTAATGAGCATTCAACCTTCTAGCAACGACTTTTGTGTTTCTATGTTTAACACCGGCTTTTTCTTGTGTACCACCTTCCCTCCATACGCGTCCCTCTCTCCATCCCATCCCCAAAAGTCGGGGAAACCCCAAAAGCAAGCATGCTGCAGCTGGAAATTCAAACCCCCTGGTGAAAATGCCATTCGTAGACTAGTTGCCCAAATGGCTGGCACCTTTCCAGCCTGCCATTAACTGGAATGAGGGACGCTTTGTTTAGGAAGAGTCGCAGACAAAGGCAGCTTTACAGCATGCAACATTTAACCAGTTAGTCTGAAGGGACAAGCAGTTTCTTCAGGCAAGAAAATTACAGAGCTCATTTCAGCATCTCTAAATAACGAAAGAACAATGGAGTGATAGATTATGCTATTATTTATGCACACAAATCTCTCTCGTACACACATCCTATGCATCTGGAATAAAAGCCATGCCACCAAATGCATATCTGGCAGAAAACAAGCTTTCCTTCAGTGAGAAGGGTAAATAGGATGACAAGCATTTGGGGAAAAAAAGATAAGCAAGGCAAAAAGATTTTTAATCTTCCAAAGCATTCCCTGTGGTTCTCCAGGCCTGCCACACCATTTTTCATCCAATTTCCTTCCTTGGAGAAGAATGGTCAATTTTCATTACTGGCTTTTGAATGGCTAAGCCAGACAACACGAGCCCAGAGCCAGGAGGTCTGTTCATACGGAAGAGCAGCAAATCACCAGCTGCGACCGAGAGGATCAGCGCCCTTCTCCAGCAGGACAGGGAATGTTTTGCAGGCTATGGAGAGCTAAGGAAGAGACAGCGTGCGGCTAGAGGACACTGCTTCGACTGGGAAGGGAAATCTGTGGATGGCACAAACCAGGGGGAATTTTAGCCTTCCTACAGCGAGGGGAGGAGATGGTTAGCGAGCAAACAAGCCACGTTTATTTTCTTGCTTAAAATTCTCCTATTCATCTTAGTTTAGGGGAATTGGGAATTACTTGAAGGGGGCTATTTTGGGGAGTAAAACATCACTTGATGTTATTAAAGGTATCATATGCGGTCTGCTTTTTTCCTCCTCAAATTTACTAACAGCACTGACACTCTCCTTTCTTCAACAGCAGCTCTGCAGCAAAGAATCAAGGCACAGCAGCTCACAATTTGGGCATAAAGTTATGTTACAGTATTCTAAGATGAATCATTGTTTTTCATCAACTAATTGCAGTCAAAACTTTAAAGCATATAATTCACTGAGATCTCTGTAGTTTCACTACACACATATGTTTTCCCAGCACAGGTTTCTTATTCAACTTACAGATCCATACGTGGTAGATTCTCTTCACCAGAGACTGATAATCGATGGGAATCTCATCAGCAAAATTCTGGTAGAAACATGGTTTCAGAGGGATAAACTTGGGGAGCGGTGGAAAGTTATTCACTTTTTCTACAACACAGAACACAGATATTAGCTGAATGCAGAAACATTCTCATATGGCTGAGCAAGTGTAATATCACAGAATCCCAGAATCCCAGCCTGGCAGGGGTTGGCAGGGCCCCCCAGAGCTCACCCAGTGCCACCCCCCTGCCCAAGCAGGCTCACCCAGAGCAGGGGGCACAGGACAGCAGCCAGTCGGGGGTTGAAGATCTCCAGAGAAGGAGACTCCACAGCCCCCCTGGGCAGCCTGGGCCAGGGCTCGGCCACCCTCACAGTCAAGAAGTTCTTCCTCCCATTCAACTGGAACCTCTTCTGCTTCAGGTTGTGCCCATGGCCCCTTGTCCTGGTGCTGGGCACCACTGGGAAGAGTCTGGCTCCGTCCTCGTGACCCCCACCCTTGAGATATTTGTAGGTGGTGATGAGGTCCCCTCTCAGCCTTCTCTTCCCCAGGCTGAACAAGCCCAGCTCCCTCAGCCTTTCCTCCTAGGGGAGATGCTCCAGTCCCCCCATCATCCTTGTTGCCCTCCTCTGGACTCTCTCCAGTAGCTCCTCATCCTTCTTGAACTGGGGAGCCCAGAACGGGACACGGTGCTCCAGATGTGGTCTCACCAGGGCAGAGTAGAGGGCACACCTTCCCAATACACACCCATGGTCAAGGGGACTCACAAGAATCAAAAGAGAAAACCATTGCCACCTCTGTCTATTCATGTTACTCAATGCAGTGTGTTCATCCACACCCTGGTCACCAAACATTTTGTTCTCCTTCCTCAGCAGCAGACACAATATTTAAACCAGCACATGCCAGGCTTAGAGCGAGGAATAGAAACGAGCTAATAAGCACGGCATGGAATTGATACCTTTACACATCAGCGTAAAGTTGTGCGAAAGGTGCTGCAAGGCAAAAAAAACTTAAAAAAAGCTCCAGGATGAGGTTCCCCGGGAATGAAGGGAGAGGCCAGCAACATCGGGGGGCAACGGGCTGCACAGAGGTTTGTAGTTACAACCTCTCAGAAAACCAAAGCAAGAGGAAAGGCTGGCGATTGTCTGGACAAGCAGATTTAACTTCAGATGCAAGCTCTGGGTGGGCTTGCTGGCACCTGGATCAGGCCTTAGGACCTGCAGTAGATGTGTCCCTGTGTCAGTGGGAAGGCTGCCTTGGAAAGCATCTCTCAAACTGGAATTTAGCACTCGGATATCATCCTGTTCAGGGAAGTCAAGTCAGATGTCAGGGATGATTTTGTTGTGACAAGACCCATGAACATACCCTTTTTTCTTTAAAAGTCAAGTTTTTTCCTGTAAGGTGAAGCCCCAGTAAAAAAAACCCACCACCACACTTTGCATTCGGATACAATAAATCAGCAAATGCTGGCAAAAGCGATATGGAGAAGAAAACCTTACCTTGGGAAAAAATTATGTTTTAAAATCAAGTAATTACATGCCTAAATCCTCTGCATTTAAGCTGCTCTCAGGTTCTAGACAGATGCACAGGTTTGCCTGTGCATATGTGTGTGCCTGGATGCGTGTTTCTACATGTTTGGGAACGTTTGCTCTTGCCTTCCAGTGCTGATTAAAGTTTGATTCAAGGGCGTTGTGACTAATTGTCTCTAGTCCACTTCAGCCCCAGTAAACAGAATTAAAAACAACCAGAGGAAGAGATGAAGAATGTCCTGGGAAAACCTCCAAATGGCACAGAAGACGAGAGGAAGTGTCTGAACAAGAACTGTCAGCACAAGAGTTCCCCTTCTCTTGCCATTATCTCTGTGTGAGAAGACATTTTGCAGGAGCAGCGTCTTAGCTTCATTTGAAGGTTGGCAGGGAAGAGTCCAAAGCTGTAAGCCACACTTTAGGGGAAAAAAAGGCTTCACGCAAAGGAAAGGCATATTTCCACACAGAAAATATGGTGAGGATAGCACCCACTATGAGTACATCGGAATTAAATACGGAATAATGTCTGAAGTCACCAGCCCAACTTGACTTTTCAGTAGACTTTTCCTTATAAAAACAAACATTAAGTCTTCCGCCCCTCCTCACCCATCTCCTCTAAACACATTTTACTTTAATTCAGGTGCCCTCTAAAGCTGGTATCAGTTACTGGTTAACACCTACTGCTGACCCCATCACATGTAGTGCTCATCTTCCACGGCTGCTTTCAAAGTCCGTAGGAATTTGGACTTCTTAGCACTCATTTTTCTGTTTGCTATAAACACTTAATGGGCTTTCTCCTGGACCGTCTGTCTCAGCAGCCTACAAAAGGGTGTAATGACGCCGGATCAAAAGAAAAGAAGGGGGCACAGCTTTTAAAGCTAAAGAGACAGCTCTCTAGGGAAGTCAGTAACATCAAGATTAACCAATGACAGTAAAAGCAGATTCTCTAACAAGCTCCTTTTTTTTTTGAAGGATATGGAAAATTTTGTTCTGTTCCTCTACAACAGCTGAAGCTGCAGCCAGTTACTTTGGTTCTGCTCTCTTCCATTTTCTCTCTCCTACAGTAGAGCCGCTGCCAGCCTCTAGTGTGCAAGTCCCCAAATGGTGGGGCCAAAACCAACGGGCCTGCTGGGCACCAGCCACCGCAGTTTGTATTTTTTCAAGCTAACAAAATGCTCCAAGTACTTCCACAGTTGTTTGCTAGGTACACAAAGATCAGGATTACACCTCTTCTCTGTCACTGCCCAGCTGCAAGCAGCCAGATGACCACTTTTTCCCACCCAGAGCTTTCAACTATTCTGGGTTACTTCCAAGAATATAAAAAAAAGAAATCAGATTGAAATATCCCCTTTCGTGTCTGACTGCATGGCTTGGAGTGCTACAGCACTGCCAGCAAGGCTGGGATCAACACGTTAGATCAGCAAGCACAACCTGTGCTTTCATAATCAAATTGTATTAGCAATGAAGAGCAGCAAGTCCCGGTCTTTCTCTTATCTTAAAAAAGTTGGGAGGAATTTTGTTACTAATATCACTACAAGTAAAATTAAGATGCATTAGTATCAATAGTACAGCTAGGAATGCTGTGAAAAGCTGTTTAGCCTCTGTAAGGAAGGAATTATTCTCATGGGGTTTTTTGTGAATGAATTCCATCCTCATAAAACTTTCAGACAAGTCACAGCCGAGCCTTTATTGCTAGAGCAGTAACCTCAGCTGACAGATCTACAGGGGATACAGCGAATGTGACCAAGGCAAGAAAGGAGAAGTAGCTGAAGAGCTTTAGGGATTGCTAAAATCTCAGGAAGGGACGCATCTCACATGCCTGATGCATTACAGCCACCACGGCATATTAAAAAACATTCTCTGAAAGCATTCTTCACCCTACATTGCCATATTTTGAGGGGCTCTTACCTGCCATTTCTATTAGGAGTGTTCCCTGGTGAAGTTTCAGACAGACAGCAACAGATCTATTGGAGAAAGAAAATCAGGTCAGCACATGTCACTAACCAGGACCTGAAGAATCTCCTGGAATTGGGAGTATCTCTGGTAGCCTTCAACAGACCACAAGCCCAGGGTTTCCCACTACAAACTGCTTGTCTCCAATTGCCCAAAGTAGGCATGCTGGGACCTTACAGAAAGGATCACAATCTCTCCTTGTACATAGGAAGCTCCACCTGGTAGCATCTCATTCAGCACAACCCCGCTGTCAACCCCTTTTAAGGCTTGTGTTATTCAACATCAAACAAATGTGCTCTTAGCAGTACCTGGCAAAAGCTGGGGACGCACGGAGAGCCACTGCCAGAACACGTGTACCTTGCAGCTGCAGCCAGACAACACGCTGAGACCGACAGCTCTGGCTGAGACCCGGCAAAGCACATGCATCAGAAGAGAAATTTGTACGAGCTCACCAGACTTAATGCCTCATTTAGGTGTTGAGACGATTTGTTGGCTCCTGGCTCTCTGCAGACCTTCCCAACTGCTGAAACAAACAGATAATCACTGTTAGCTGGGAAGTAAACTGCTGTTAAAAAAAAAAATAAAAATCAGCTGGTATACAAATCCCAACTTCCCTCATTATTTTAAAAACCCTGCACAGCCCTTCTTAAAATGCAGATTCATTCTTCGTGTTACAGCCATTGAACAGGACCATAATTCTAAAAGAATCAAATCCTGCAAAGTTTACTCTGCGTCGGCCGTGTTGCTGATTTTGGCAGAACTGATCACACAGATGAAAGCCACAGAGAGATCTGTGCTGAGCTGTGATTCTACCCCTTCTTCGTTAAGGATAAAACCACCGCGTGCCCCTATCTGCAAATCCCAGAAAGGAAACAGAGAATACACCACAAAACAACCCTCCAAACCAGCACTGCAGGGTCTGATAAGAGTTATCAAGAGCAAAGGAAGTCTAGACTAAAAACTGCCCCTACAAAAACACAACAAACACCACATGCTGCTGCCGGCACCGACAGCAACCGCAGCGCCGAGGTCAGAATAGCCGCGTTGTATCCAAAGCCCTCGGGATTTACAGCAGCTCGTTTCCCTTTTCTGCACCTCTGTGCTGTCCTCCTGCGTGCCCCGTGTACGGTCTGGAGGTTGCAGAGTTTACACTGGCGCAATTATTTTGTTGGGATTCTATTTACTTTCCTTTTTAATTGAGCGACTCTAGCACAGTCCTTGGGGGAGACAACGGCACTCTGATAAGAAGTGGGACCTGCACAGGCAGCTTCTTCCTCCTATACATAGAGATCACAGAATCCCAGAATCCCAGCCTGGCAGGGGCTGGCAGGACCCCCCAGAGCTCCCCCAGTGCCACCCCCCTGCCCAAGCAGGCTCACCCAGAGCAGGGGGCACAGGACAGCGGCCAGGCGGGGGTTGAAGATCTCCAGAGAAGGAGACTCCACAGCCCCCCTGGGCAGCCTGGGCCAGGGCTCCATCACCCTCACACTCAACAAGTTCTTCCTCCCGTTCAACTGGAACCTCTTCTGCTTCAGGTTGTGCCCATGGCCCCTTGTCCTGGCGCTGGGCACCACTGGGAAGAGTCTGGCTCCGTCCTGGTGACCCCCACCCTTGAGATATTTGTAGGTGTTGATGAGGTCCCCTCTCAGCCTTCTCTTCTCCAGGCTGAACAAGCCCAGCTCCCTCAGCCTTTCCTCCTAGGGGAGATGCTCCAGTCCCCCCATTATCCTTGTTGCCCTCCTCTGGACTCTCTCCAGTAGCTCCTCATCCTCCTTGAACTGGGGAGCCCAGAACTGGACCCAGTGCTCCAGGTGGGGTCTCACCAGTGCAGAGCAGAGGGGGAGGAGAACCTCCCTCGCCCTGCTGGCCACGCTCCTCTTGATGCCCCCCAGGGTGCCATTGGCAACAAGGGCACCCTGCTAGCTCGTGGTCAGCTTGTCGTCCACCAGGACTCCAAGGTCTCTCTCAGCAGAGCTGCTTTCCAGCAGTTATAATCCAGCTTAGCTATGTCTACACCGAGGAGAACAGATTATTTTGCTTGTAGCAGCCTAAAGAAAGCAACCGAGTGTGGACAGGAAAGCTCTGTCAGTCATGAGCTGCTCAGGGCTGGGACTCCCTGGTTAAAGGCTCCCACAAAAGGGCCCCATCGCAGCTGAAGCCTCCGGGCTTTCCCACAATACAGACATTACCAGTGTCTGACGGGCGTTTTGTAACGTATGATTTAGAAATGGAAGTGTTTTGCTTTGCCTTTTTTAAATGTGTGAATAGAAAATAAAGTATGAAGAACACAATTAAAGAAGTTAAGAACACAATTAAAACTTCAGCCCACCCATTTGCAGCTGCTCCCAGCTGAAATCCGTAAATCTGGGGGGAAGAACAAATGACACATGAACACCAGTTATGCTAACGCACTAAGAGAAAAGAATCTTTCACCAAAAGATGAGCAAACGAGTAAGGTCCTTCTTCAGAAGAGGGTTCTTTAGTTCACGTACTTCAGTGCCAGTGTCTTACAGCTGCAGAGTGGCGGAAGGTGTCAGTCTGTCCACCGGAAAAGGGACCAGAAAGACCGAGGGACACAGTCCTGGCTTGACAGGGGCATCATGGCCAAACTTCAGCTCTCCTGCGCCCTCCCTTCCCAAGGAGACAACTGTGGTGCTGTTGAGTGGCTTTAACTCAAATAGATAAATAAAAAGAAGAGAAAGCAGCATTCTGGTGATCCACTCCCTTCTCATCTTACCCAGTTGTTCTCATTTATCTGCTCATTTCCTAATAAATCTCAGCCACAGTTTAATGCTTTGAAGAAGCTACGACAGAAGCTACTGAATATTCCTCTCTTCAGCAACCTTTACCTTTATGAGTAATCACAGAAGTTCCTGGGACAACAACTGTAATTTACCTACAGAAAGATGTGTTTTGGAACCGCAAAGCGGCATTAAGAATATTTCTTTCTGCCAGGACAAGTGCATACGACCAAGTTTTACACTAATAATAATCACATATAATAACACTAATAATAATCACAATAATCAGTTCCTGAAATCTGTTGACCTTCCACTGCTTCAGCTGCACCAAGACTCCAGCCCCGTTCCCGGTGAAAGGAAAGGGAGCTTTCCCCCACGGACACCTATGGCAGCAAGCTCAAACCTTTCACAGGCACAAACTCAGGCTCTAGGATCCAACTCAATGATAATTTTGTCCAGTGCTCTGAGATACACTTATACAGGAGTCTCTGTTTTCATACCTCCCCAGCTCACCATTTAATTTGGGCAGGGTTTCTGCAAACTCTTAATTGCAGGGTCTCGGGATAACAGGCCTCAGATGTACAGTCAGCGAAAGATCTTGTGTCTAATAAGTGATGATGTTGCTCAGCTCAGACGGCCAGTGGCTAAAAATCCTTTAGGGGGAAAATTTCACTGTGCAGCCTAAACATCCTCAAGTCAAGCTCCAGTTGCGAGATCCTGCCATAAGGAAACAGACTGGCAGCAAATACAGATAAACAGGTACGTAAAGAGGTATCATCTAGCCAGGCGTGAATTTGTGCAAGGTAACAACACATATAAAGAAGCTCGCTATCCATCGGAACATGCTCAGTTTAACTGGGAATAGACAAAACCCAACGTCCTGCACTTCACTGGAGAGATTTCTTCATTTATAATCCAGTATTTGCGGAGGGAGGAAAAAACCTCACATGCTAAGGAAACCACAGTGTGAAATGAACTTCCCTTTTCTGCTGTGCTCGTCCGCGGTCAATGAATAACTCCAAAGTTTACAGTCCAACGCACATGACTCACAGGAGCCCACTGGAGACAGTCGGAGCTTTTCGTCACCAGCGTTTCAAAGACAAAAATGCCCTGTGTCATTTTAAGAGACGGCATTTTCCTTTTGAACCAAGACACGTATGCAGGCAGCACTGTTTTTCCAGGCAGACAACAACATGGTTACTTTGAACGCAACTTCAGTGCGAAACAGGTTTCACCATCTCAGGTTCGGGAAAATTTTGCGAAGGAATACCTGCAGCAATCTGCCTGAGGCAGATTATATGACTGTGTGTACGTTACTATTTAGTTCCCTTATTCATTCTGCCTATGTTACAGTAAACAGTTTTAAAAGTTTCAGTTATTTCTCCCTCCTTCTTTGTCCAAAAAGAGAGAAAGGCGGTAGGGGAAATAAATAAAGGACAGAGGAATGGGAGAGCTGAACTCATTCCTGCTTTGCCATAAACCCACCCGGTGACCTGGGGCAAATCCCCTAAGACCAGATTCACAGGACGCCGGCTCCTCTCGAGCCACCTGCACAAGCCAAACCCAGAAGAACCCAACACCCTAAGCTTTCCATCCAGCAAAATTCGCCAGCTTCTGAAGTCTTGCTTTAGGCTGTTTTCTGTACTGCTTTTATATTTTCATTCCGATATGATGACTGTAGCGAGGTTAAGAGCTTCTATGCGGATCTGTACTCGAGGGTTTGATCTAGAGTACTTTGCCAGAAGCAAACCAAGGGGCAGGATCCGTGTGTAACGGCAACGGCAAAACTTGCCAACGCTCCCTCCTAAGACAATGATTTAACGATTAGAGCAGAAGTGGAATGAGGAGACCCGGGCAAAACGCACATCTCCTGAAAGTGGTTCAAGCTTACCCCTCTGGCGAGGGCTATCACCAGAGACCAGGCTTTCAGGAGTCACTTCATGCTGCAAGCCAACAGACCCCAGATATTCTGGAAGAGCAAATGGCCTAAAAGCAAGGGCACCCCACAGGGGTCTGGGAGATGTGGATTTGAAACCGTCGGGCTCGGCAGGGAGTCCATGCAGCCTCCAGTGTTCCTGAAACAAGGGAACACCTTGCTCGTATGCCTCTCCAGTTGCATTTAAAAAGGAAGTGGTGACTCTGCACTGGTTTTAAGAGAAAAGGTTGGGTTTGAGTCTCATTCAGATGCCCAACTCTTATCAGGAACTTCCCAGAGAGCCCAAAGCAGCAGAGGTCACTCTGCGCAAGGCAGCAAAATGCTCGGCTCAGCTTTGTGGACCCAGACTTTGTTTAACCGATACAGTTTGTATTTGATAGTGTTCCCTCTCCCCGCCGCGTGCTGCCAAGCCTCGTGGAGCGGGACGCTGCCCCTTCAACGACGCCAGTGCAATGGTTGCAGCACCGTGCTTGAGAGTAGATGAGGGGACAAAACCAGTCAAAACAGTAATTCCAAAAGCTGCACAGCACGACTAGTGAGAGTGAGGAAAGTGATTATGGCAGCTCTGTCGCTGAGAAAATGCACAGGGAATGATAAAGTTAGCAAGGGTCTCCCACGTCAGTCCAACACAGCTCCAAGTTACCAGAGCCTCATGGGGACTCCCGGCTGTACAGGGCATTTTGCTGCCCCCTCCCCTCCCATCCTGGGGCTGGCGAGAATCACAGAATCGTTTAGGTTGGAAAAGTCCTTCTAAGATCATCAAGCCCAACCGTTCCCCTCCCCCTGCCATCCCACCCCCAAACCCTGGCCCTCAGCACCGCCTCTGCCCGCCTGTTAAATCCCCCCAGGGCTGGGGACTCGACCCCTTCCCTGGGCAGCCCCTTCCAGCCCCTGACAGCCCTTTGGGGAAGGAATTGTTCCCCAGGCCCAACCTCACCCTGCCCTGGCACAACTTGAGGCCCTTGCCCCTCGTCCCATCACCCCTTCCCTGGGAGCAGAGCCCGACCCCCCCCCGGCTCCCCCCTCCTCTCAGGCAGTTGTAGGGAGCGATGAGGGCTCCCCTCAGCCTCCTCTGCTCCAGGCTGAACCCCCCCAGCTCCCCCAGCCACTTCCTATCAGCCTGGGGCTCCAAGCACAAAAAGCACAGTCGGAAGTAATTTCCCTCAGGTCTCTCCCAACCTGTTTACACACCCATATCTGCTGCCTCTGCAGATGGGCAGCAGCCTTAGTTTAGGTACTACGGAACCCAGAGCTGACAAATATTAACTTCAGTACAACCACTTCCAGAAGTAAAGCTCGGCCGCACAGGGGCAGAGCCACAGAAGGCTCAAGAGAGAAAGCACAGAAACGCGTGTTCAGGGCACAAGCCTGTCCCACCACTTGTCACGTAGAAGACCTGGGCTGCAGACAGTATCAACAACATTAATCGGCCCAGAATAACACTAAAAAGCAGATAAATTGATCCCTCAATTACGTGCTTAATTTCTAAGCTAACATTCTCAGGGTCAGGTAAGAGTTTCTTGAGCTAGTTAATGCTCACAAAAACACTAAGCCAGAGAGGGGGAAATGAAAGTGCAATGTCCATGTGCTGTCTGTATCAGGGCAGTATATGGAAGAGCTGTCAAACAAACCACACACATCAAAAAGCTTCATCCGCGCTCCTGGCAGTCCCTGGATGATCATAGAATCACAGAATGTTTTGGGTTGGAAGGGACCCCTAGGGGTCACCCAGCCCAACCCCCTGCAGGAGCAGGGACACCTTGAACCACATCAGGTTGCTCACAGCCCCCTCCAACCTGGCCTGGAATGGTCCCAGGGATGGGGCCTCCACCCCCTCTCTGGGCAACCCCTGCCAGGGTTTCACCACCCTCACTGGAAAGAATTTCTTCCTTAGATCCAGTCTAAACCCACCCTGCTTCAGTTTAAAGCCATCCCCCCTTGTCCTGTCACAGCTGGCCCTACTAAAAAGCTTGTTCCCCCCTTTCCTATGGGCCCCCTTTAGGTATTGAAAGGCTGTAATCAGGTCTCCCCGCAGCCTCCTCTTCCCCAGGCTGAACACCCCCAACTCTCCCAGCCTGGCCTCATAGCAGAGGGGCTCCAGCCCTCGGAGCATTTTAGTAGCCCCTCGGAGCATTTTAGTAGCCCTCCCCTGGCCCCGCTCCAACAGGTCCATGTCCTCCTTGTGCCGAGGGCTCCAGATCACTGACGTGACCTTGCCCAGCAGGAGCTGTGCAGCCCAGCCTGCCCTCGCCCTGCCCGAACGCCCCGGCCTCACCCCCTTGGCCTGCCCTGCGCTCCCCTGCCAGACCTGTCCCGGCCAAGGCAAATCCCCGAGCACCCCCCCGGGAGGGGATGGAGGGTGCAGCCGGGGGGCTCGCAGCCCTCCAGGGGACAGGGGCAGCCTCCACCCCCCTGCCATCGTGCTCCATGGGGGGCACGGGAGCCCCTCGCCGCCCTCCGCCGGGGGTGTCTCCAGCACCGCCCGCGCTCGCTGCCCCCGATAGCTGCTCCCGCCGGAGCTGGCCCCAATCCCGCCCCCCGCCAGGGCTGGCCCCGATTCCTCCCCCCGCCCCCCCCCCCCCCCCCCCCCCGCCCCCCCCCGGCCAGCCCCCGTCCCCCCCCCAGGCCTGAGGCACCCCGGTCGTGCCCCCCCCCTCCCCGACCCCCCTGGGCCGGACCCGCCGCACCGCGAGTCCCCGAGGCCACCCACGCCCCCTCCCGACCCCCAGCTCCCCGCCATCTCTCCCCCGAGGCTGTCCCTTCCGCCCCCCGGCCTGTCCCGGTCCCCCGCCCCCCGCCGCCACGGCCCGGGCCCGCCGCTCACCGTGCCCACCTCAAAGCGCAGCGCCCGGAGCCCCGCTCCCCCGAGCCCGCCGCGGGGCGCGCTGGGAAATGGAGTCCGCGCAATGGCCGTAGCCGCGGCGGCCCCGCCCGAGAGGACTACACTTCCCAGCGTGCCCCGCGGCACGCCACAGCGCTCGTCACGTGACGGGGCAGCCGGCTACGGGAGCCGAGGGGGACGGAACTGTCAGGGGACGGGGCCTGCGGCGCCTCAGGGCGGGCGCGCCGCGGCCCCGGCCCCGGTCCCGGCCCCGGCCCCGGCCCCGGCCCCGCCGGGGAGGCTTTCCCGCCCCGAGGGAGTCACAGCCCGCTCGCTAGGCGGGTGCGTGGGGCCGGGGTGGGGGTGCGTGGATGGCCGCCGAGCGGCGGAGGAGCCTCGGCCGTGGCGGGGGGAGAGGCCGCTCCGGGCGGGGAGCTGCGGCCGGCGAGGCCCAGCCCTGTGCGGGCCTGGGTCCCCATCGCCCTCACCCCTTGGTAACAGCCCAGCCCCCCAGCGCTGAGGCCCCCGCACCCCTCGGGGCGGGGAGGTGCTGCCCACCCGTGCCGGCCCCGCACCCCGCAGCGTGGGGAGCTGCTGCCCACCCGGTGTCGCGGTTTAACCCGGCTGGCAGCTCAGCACCGCGCAGCCGCTCCCCCCCCCTTAGTGGGATGGGGGAGAGAATCGGGAAGGAAAAAAAAAAAAAAAGGTTAGAGCCGTGGGCTGGGATAAAGACAGTTTAATAAGAGAAAATAATAATAATTGTCATAATGAGAATGGTAACAGAATATACAAAACGAATGATGCACGATGCAATTGCTCACCACCCACCGACCGATGCCCAGCCCGTTCCGAGCCCGCGATCGCTCTCTGAGCACCGATCACTCTGCCCGCGACCGACGGACCGACCGACCCCCCCAGCATGACGTTCCATGGTCTGGAACAGCTCTTTGGTCAGTTTGGGTTAGCTGTGCTGTTCCCCCTCCCAGCTTGTTCTGCCCCTGGCCGAGCAGGAGAAGCTCCAAAAGTCCTTGAGAAGTCTGAGCACTACTGGGCAACCACTAAAACCATCTGTGTGTTATCAACATTCTTCTAGCACTAAATCCAAGCCACAGCACTATGCTGGCTTCTAGGAAGAAAATTAACTCTGTCCCAGCCGAAACAGGACACCCATGCAGGGCCCCGCAGCGCAGGGAGGTGCTGCCCACCACGGGTGCCAGCGCTGGTGTCCTCTTCTTTCCAGAGAAACAGAACGGTTTTGTGACAGGGGGGGTCATGCCGTGCCCCTCCCGGCTGCACCCTGCAGAGGACACGCCAGCGCCCGAGCTGCTTCCGAGGCACCTGCGGGCTCCGTCTCCAAAGGGCGTCAGGGCACCCAGCCGTCAGCCCCTCCGCGCGTTGTGGGTGCTGGGTTAGGACGGTTGATAGGTGACGGCTGGATTCGGAGAGGAGCCTGCTGTGTGTAACGGCTGTCGTTAGATGCTGATTTTGCTTCTGAATAAGTCAGGTAAATCGGCAGCAGCAGCGACGGAGCTGGTGCCCAGTGCCTGGGTCACTTAGAGTCATAGAATCATCGAATGTTTTGGGTGGGAAGAGACCCCTAGAGGTCACCCAGTCCAACCCCCCTGCAGGGAGCAGGGACACCGCTAACTAGCAGGGACACCACTAACTAACACCGGGCTTACCCCCCCTCTGCAGTTCAGCGAAACAGGGTGGCGAGGGCTGAACAGACCAATTACTCTGAAACCTTCCTGCTGCCAGCGGTGTGCTGGGAAGCCCCTACCCAGCCACGTTGACGGCTGGATTTATACACTCTGCATTTGTACACTTCGGTTCTGTAGCTCCTTAACTCCGTGTTCACACCGCATGCAGCCCCTTAGCGTAGGTACCGGTCCATCTCCAAGGCCCCAGCTCTATCTAAATGCCGTGAAGTTGGCCGTGCTCTGCTTCAAAACCATTTACAAGCCCTGGGGCTCTGGTTTCGGTAAACGCAGCGCTCCCAGCTCCAGGCTGTGTGATTCAGGCTCATCCCTCTAACTCTTCGCTGAGCAAATGCTGAGGTTTTCACCCCTACTCTGCAAAGTTTCCCTAAAATACAGGTCTTGGAGCTCGTTGCGTTTGGCCCCTGCTCTAGGTGGGCTGCCCGGCTTTGCTGGGGGTTGCTCCCCAAAGTATCACTGCCTGCAGTATTTGCCAGCTGGGCAAATGGGTTTTTGGGGAGGGGAGGGTCAGGCCTCCTCCCTCCATCAATCTAGAAGCATCACAAGCATGCAGGGAATATTTTAGCTATGAACCAGTAGAGGTCACTCCGCCCCAGTAAATCCAGTCCTACTGGAGATGTTGAGCCACCAGTAAGAGCCAGGGGAGCGCTTACTGGGGAAGGCGGGATGGGCAGTGGGGTGGCAGAGCCCAGGGACAGGGACACCAGGCATCCCCATGGGACAGACACGATCGGGCAGCCCTGTCCTGCCACCTCTTGCTGAAGGTGTTCGGGCCTTGAGCCCGTCCCGCGTTGGCTCCCACAGGCTGCAGACGTTCGCCCTCCTCTCGGCACTTCCCACCATCGCCCCTGGAACCGAAAGGCCATTTTTCATAAACACGTTTTGTTTGAAGAGTAGCTCTTTGCGAGGAACTTGTTAACAGATTTCCCATGCTTTTTTGTGGACAATTTTTGTGGAAAAAAGACATCTTTTAAAAAAATGAAAACCAAATCAAAGCGCCGGCCGGTGTGCGGCAATTTGGCGGGGCTGCTACACCCGCATCGCTGCCGCAGCTCTGCTGGTCCCTGGAGCCAGCAGTTCCCCGCGGTCCTGGCCCCCCCAGCTCCACTCCCTCCCTCTCCAAACGGGATGGTAGCCCTTCTCCATGCCTCCATGAGCCATGCTCCTGGGTCTCACACAGAATCACAGAATTGCAAGGGTTGGAAGGGACCTTGGGAGATCACCCAGTCCAACCCCCCTGCTCAAGCAGGCTCTCCTAGAGCATGCTAGACAGGACTTCGTCCAGATGGGCTTTGAATATCTCCAGAGAAGGAGACTCCACAACCTCCCTGGGCAGCCTGTTCCAGTGCTCTGTCACCCTTAGAGTAAAGAAGTTCTTCCTCATATTCAACTGAAACCTCTTATGTTTCAGTTTGCACCCGTTGCCCCTAGTCCTGTCGCTGGACACCACTGCAAACAGACTGCTTCCATCCTCGTGACTTCTGCCCTTAAGATATTTGTAGGTGTTGATGAGATCCCCTCTCAGTCTCCTCTTCTCCAGGCTGAACAAGCCCAACTCTCTCAGCCTTTCCTCCTAGGGGAGATGCTCCAGTCCCTTTATCATCCTAGTTGCCCTCCTCTGGACTCTCTCTAGGGGTTCCTCATCTTTCTTGAACTGGGGAGCCCAGAACTGGACCCAGTGCTCCAGGTGGGGTCTCCCCAGGGCAGAGTAGAGGGGCAGGAGAACCTCCCTCGCCCTGCTGGCCACGCTCCTCTTGATGCCCCCCAGGGTGCCATTGGCCTTCTTGGCAACAAGGGCACCCTGCTGGCTCATGGTCAGCTTGTCGTCTACCAGGACTCCCAGGTCCCTCTCGGTAGCAGCCAGGTTTTATCCTGCAATATATAAACTCCACGGGTGGGATCCATGAAGGAGGACGCGTGCTGCCTCCTGGGAATGGCAGAGCGGTAGCGGCTGGGGAGCCGAGGCGAGACCCTGGGATTTGCTGACCCCGCTGGTACAAGGATCCCATTTTCATCATTTTCCTCTGCTCCACAGCTCCCGGACAATTCAACTGCTGCTGCCGGGGGACACAACTGCTCTGGATTTGCACAGGGAGCGTGCACCCAGGTGAGATTTTTTCAGGGGAAGAGGAAGGAGGAAATGAGGATGAGATTTGCACGCTGATACCCAGCGATACCTTTGAACCCTCTGCAGCCTGATGGGGAGGAGTCCGTGCAGCCGAGTCCGTGTGTCCAGGGCATGGATCTTCCTTCCTTCCTTCCCTCCTAGGACCGGGTACTGTTTGAAAACAAATCCATGCACCCCCTACCCTGAAACGTGTCCCCAGTACTGCCCGGTGCGCTCACCGACCTCAGCTTGGTGGCGTTTGAGCAGCGCTTCCCCAGATGCAGCCCTTTCCCAGAGCTCGGGATCCTTCGTGCCCAGCTTCCAGTGACCCGATATTACCTTACAACACCAAAAAAATCGAGCTTTGTGTCCAAATCCCACGCTGGATCGGGGCTTCTCGTCCTCAGCCCCCTGAAACAATGAAAGGCTTTTCCATGACTTTGAGGACTTTGCCTCCAGTCTCACCCTTTGCTAAAATTTGCATTCACAGTCGCTATTTCCAACATTATTATTATTTTTTTTACCTCGTAAAGCAGACTTTATTTTTCTCCCTGTAAATTTTACGCAATATACATCTCTATTCCTATAGAATACACCTCAATAAAAAGGTTTTCGTCCATACATTATATTACTTTTTATTTAACGCCATGAAAAATTCAGACAACGCTTTTGTCCTTAAATAAACATTTCACCCTCCCCTGCCCTCCCTTCCTAGCTGACTGGTCCGAAAGAGGAAATTTTATTTAGTTATTTTCTTTTCTTTAAAAAAATAGAAATTACAATCTTACAAGACAGAACATTCAATGAGAACAGAAGCATGTTCCTAACTCTAAAAAGTCAAACATTTCCATAAAACCTGTCGGTATCTACAGGTAGGTGTGTGTGGAGGGTGGTAAATGGAAAAAAATGGTTTCCATTTCTTCCTTTCATTCATATAGATAAAAAATAACATAAAACTGACGGAAACTTTATATATTTTTCTCTTTTTCACCAACATTCACAAGAATATATATTATATATATATATATTTTATCCATTTTTATACACAGTGTGAGGGTTCTGGAGGTGGAAACGCACACTCAGCTAAACTGCCAGCGCAAACAAACAAACACAGAAATTTATCTTCATCTGGAAAAGAGCAATTCCTCGCGGCTGAGGTCGCCCCGCCCAGGGGAACTGCTGCCGAGGTCTGTTTGAAAATAAAGCGGCAAAAAAAAAAAAAAAAAAAAAACCAAAACTTCTCTTGGCCGGTGGGATGGAAATGTCTCTGAGGTGCCCAGGGCCGAGCGTCGAAGCGAGTCAGGGGTCTCGGGGCTCCCGTGCATCCTCTCCGCTGGCCACACGCAGCTCTGGCGCAGGGGAGAGCGGAAATCTCCCTTTTTTCAGGCATTTCTACCCAGGCTTTTTCGTTCGCCCTTTCCCTACGCGCTCGATTCCCCGCTCTGCCGAGCCGCTGCTCTTGGTGGCATGGAGGGAGCGCGAGGGACCTTGGCACGGCCACCGCGCCCCGGCGCCTTCGGGCGAGCCGAAAGCAGAGGCTGCGGCCAGCAGAGGTGCCGCGACAGGGGGGGGTCGGCGCGCCCTTGCCATCCCTTTCGATGCGCGCCGCCCGTCCCAGGCAAGAAATCATCGAATCGACGTTGAATCATTTATCTCCTCCCAAGAAATCATTGAATCGACGAGTCGGTTCCTTTAAAGAGAACTTGAAAGTGCAGGTTCCCGCAGTTTGGCAGGTCGAGTTACATGTGTTTAATACTTCCAGTCTTCCCTAGATTCCCACGGGGGCTTTTATTGCTCAGAATCCCAAATCTCTCCCATGAGATGGACGCTGCGTCGTAAGCCGGAAAACCGCAACCGGTGGCAAGGGCTCAGTCTTTTCCCGATTTAAGGTGCTTTCTTGGTCTCTTTGCCAGATGAAATGAAAATGGTGACGTTGACCATTGGTGCACGTTGGCTGACGAATACCAAGGACATGAAGAAGGGTGTGTGCTTTTTTTTCCCCCCCCCCCCAAAACATTTCAAAACACCCACGGCCGTTTCCTCCAAGAAAGGGAGTGCTGCTGTCCTGCAGAAACGGAGGGCGAGAGCCCCCTCCGCAAAGCACATTCATTTTCTTGAGTGCTTTTCCCCGTAGAGAGGAGCCGAGAAACGAACGGTGCTGTCGGAAATGATGCTTCAAAAAAAAAAAAAAAAAAAAAAAAAAGGCACAACCCTCTAGACGAAAAAGGCAGTTCTGACTTCTCACTTCTGTCCAAGCTTTAGGATCCGAGAGGGCAGGGAACGAGCACGGCCCATCCCCACCCCGGCGAACGCTGCGCTGGAGGACGACGCATTGGCACTCAACATCGCGTGGGGCCGCGTGGGGAGGGTCGGCAGCCTTCACCGGAGCCCTGGGCGCTAACGCCGTCGGGGAGAGGAACAAGGCTGCCGAACTCCAACGCGCTCCCAGAAGCGGTTCAGACAGCGCTTCGCAAAACCGGAGAGCGCGCGGCTGCACGGGGCGGACGGCGGCTGCCGGGGAATAGCACGGTCCCAAATTTTTCTCTGCCCGTCGGCTTCCTAGTGAGTCTTCCCGGTTGGTCCATGGTCTTCCCTAGGAGGTCTTTTATCCGAAAGCATGAATATCCCCTACCATCGCTAAGAAAGCTGCTTGTTTAGTTGAAGGGGTGCGATTATGGAACTGAAGGTCTTCGGCTCACGCTCGGAGATGATCCGAGCTGCCGGAGGACGGGGTTGGATGCACGAGAAATCAAAACGGAGCGGGAAGGGGCTTGGGATTTTAGCCCTTTGTCAGCAGAAACTGGGGCTGCCTCGGAGCAGGTTTTTTCCCTTGTAGCTTTTGGCATTTGCTGCAGGAGGAGCAGGAATAGGGACAGAAAATCCATCTGCAGAACGTGGTCACGGAGTCCCTCGAGCGGCCCCGCCGGCTGTGGGCTATCGCAGCATCACCCCACAAATCCATCCCTTCTTCACCTTTTGAGCCTCCCGAGCTCGGAGCAGCAGGTCCCGGCCACGCTGTGACTTCCCGGGGGAGGAATAAGGACCTTTCGCTTCCCCTTGACCCCAACGGGCAGTTTCCCCCCCCTAAAAAGCCCCCAGGTCCTGCTAAATAGAGAACAACCCCCAGTCTGAAAGAGCTCCTTAGGGGGAAAAGCCTGGGTTCAACTCAACCTGCAGCAGCAGCCACGGCCGTGCTCCCGGTGGTCCCGGTGCGGGAAGGGGGGACCCGGCAGCGGGACCGGCTGCAGGCTGGGCAGAGGAAAGGCCACAGAACCTCCTCTGGGTGCCGAGCCATGGGACAGAGTTTTAACTTTATCTTCTCGATAAGAAAACTACGTGCAGCAGCCAGCACCCAAAGAGCCACTGCCTGTGACAACGTGCGGGGACGGGGACCGAGCCCCGGCGCCCGCACCAACGCCTGCGGCTGCCTCTGGGGTGGAGCAGCCGGGAGCTGGGATTTGGCCACAGTCGCAAGGGCAAAGCCCCTCCTCGAAAAGCGCTCGGGATGTGGAAAGGTGGCACGAGGCAGGCGGCCCTGCTGAATCGGCTCCGAAAAGCCAGGCGGTCGGCCAGCTGGACGGGGAGTCGGCCGGGCATTTGGGAAAATGCCGCGACGGAGGGCATGGAGACCATGCAAAGCTTCTCCCCCGCTGCGTTGGGCATCCTTCCCTCAAACCAGCCTTCTCCCCGGGGAAATCCTGTGCTGAATCCCCCCGGCCACAGCTTTTTTGGCCAAGCTGCTGAGGTCACCCCGTGCTCCATGGGAGAAGGAATAAAGCAAAGGCTCTGCCTCTGCCCTCTCCTCGGCTCCAGCCGGGAGCCCAAAGCTGCGCCCACCGGCCTGGCTCACCCCTATCCGGCCAAGTCTGCATTGCCCCTTCTTGATCCCATGCCTTGTGTTTGGGTAAAAAAAAAAATAAAATAAAAATAACAATTAAAAAAAAAAAAATTAAATTAAGAGACGGAGAGCGCAGCCAGGATGATGGGAAGGGCCGTGCCGCCAGCGCGGCGGCGCGTGCGTGGTGTGCGCTCCCCTGGATCCGTGCACTGCGGGGAGGAGTCGGTCCCTTACCACTGCCAGGAGCATCTCCTCTCCCGAGCAGAGATTTCACATTCATTTCACTGGTATGGCAAAGTCCGTTTGCTTTTTCCTTCAAGGTGCTTTACATTCAAGAGCTATTGCAATCCACAGCGAGGGAACGGGGCTGGGGAGACAGCCCAGCCCCCCAGGTTCTCTTGAGTTTGATTATTTCTTTTAAATAAACTGCCCCAAACCTCTGAAGGTTAGTTCATCTCCAAATTTTGGGGCACTCGGAGGAGGCCGGTGGCTCCCAGCCTTAGCTCTCCCGTGGGTCGCTGTACTGAAGCTCCGAGTTGAAGACCTCCTTATAGAGGGGGGGGAAGTTCATGGCGGTCTCTGGGTGCAGGAGACGGAAAAATTCCAGCTTGTCCAAGTGCAGGTTGCAAATGGTCTTCATCAAGGGCAGCTTGGAAACCATCTGTGGAGAAAGGAGGAGCTGGAACTGGTGACCACTCAGTTCCCGGCCACCCTCACACCACCATTCCCCCTCCCTTGGGGACAACCCGGGTGGGTTTGGGGACACCGGCTCTGCCCAGCACCGGGGGCACCAGCGGACACCCCCCACCTTTGGGCAGCCTGGCAGCAAGGTGGCCTTGCCTCCAAACCCACATCTTCCCGCAGGAAAACCAGCGCCTGGGAGGGTGCGAGGAGCCCCCCAGTGCCCCCCATCCCAGCTCCCTCGTGCCCAAAGCGTTCCTGAAACGGCTCCTTTTGCCCCAAACCCCCTCTGCCCGACGCACCGCCCGGCTCAGCGCCACGGGGCTGCCAAGGGCACGGCTGCCTCCGCCCGCGCCGGGGACACAAAGCCCTTGGAAAGGGAAATTCTCCTCCTTCGACGGGTCCCAGGGCTCGTGCCCCAAAAAACTCCTGCGTGTGGCTTAATGAGCTCTGGCACCGCCACATCCACCGGTTCAGACACCTCCCCGCGCCGCTACCTTGGAGAGCTTGTCCTCGGCAGAGTGTTTCTTCTGGATCTCGTGCTGCAGGGCCACGTAGATCTTGTCCTGGAGCTTCTGCACCTTCTTGGACTCCGTCAGCCACGGGCGATCTACGGGGAGATGGCAGAGGGTCGGTGCTGCCCTGGGGGTCTACCCCGGCAAGGTGCGGTGGCCTCTTGCTCTTTTAACCCCTCCTGCTCTCCAGGATGTTTTTGGGGATGGTGGCACAGCCAGGTGGCCCCTCTTCCCCCCCTCCCCACCGCGCTGTGGGGGACATGGCTCCTCCTCCCACCAAGAAGTTTGGCCAGATGCATCTTGTACATTTTTAGATGCATTTTTTACCCCAACCTCCTTGCCCAGGAATAACTTAAATCCTCCATCAGCGCTGAGATTTACAGGTCAGCTCTCCCCAGCTTTGGCACGAGACCGCCCCCCCCCTCCGTGAGACACCCCCCCCCCATCCCTGGCCAGTCCTGGCTGCCGGGTCCCCCCCTGAGCCCCCCGTACCTGGGGAGAGCAGGACGGCAGCGGTGAAGAGGGCGAGCTCCTCGTCCGAGAGCTGCAGGCGGCACAGGGTCCTCCCCAGCTCGAAGACGGCACCGATGAGGTCGTCGCAGCCTGATGGGGGGGACAGCGGGGAGGAGGGGGACATCACAGCTCCGCACTGCCCAGCAGCACCCCCACAATCCCCCCCACCGCCCGACCCCAGCGGCACCCAGGGCTCGGAAAGCTTTTGGGAGATGAGATGGGTGAAGGGGGGGGTCCCTGGCAGAGGATGCCCGGCAGGGCTGGGCTTCAGGCTAGGGTGGAAAGCAGCTCCCGACCGCGCCGTGGGAAGGACTCATGTTGGAGAAGTCCGTGGAGGGCTGTCTCCCGTGAGTGGGACCCCACGCACGAGCAGGGGAAAAGCCCTCTCTCTGGGGAAGAAGAAGCGGCAGAGACGACGTGTGACGAACTGACCCCAACCCCCATTCCCGTCCCCCTGTGCCGCTGGGGGGGGGGAGTAGGGAGAGAAGCTGGGAGTAAAGTTGAGCCCAGAAAGAAGGGAGGGGTGGGGGGAAAGGTTTTTAAGATCTAGCAGTTTTTCTCCTCTCCTTCTCTGATTTTGATTGATAATAAATTAATTATTTTCTTTCAAGTGGAGTCTGTTTTGCCCGTGATGGTAACTGATAAAATGATCTCTCCCTGTCCTTATCTCGACCCATGAGCCCTTTTGATTGACTTTTTCTCTCCTCTGTCCGGTTAGAGGGGAGTGATGGAGCGGCTTTGGCGGGCCCCTGGTGTCCAGCCAGGGTCAAACCACGACACACATCAACCCCATCCCAACGGGAGCGGGAGCAAAGGTGGGAGCGGGTCTCACCCCCTCCCGTGCCCCGGGGATTCAGCCCAGGCGCCGGGAGGCTGCTGCGTCCGAAAGGAGAGGAGAGCCCCAAAAGTGGCACAGCGGAGCGGCTCTTACCGAGCGACTTGAACATCTGCACGCCGCCGAACTTCCCCTCGAAGAGGACGGTGTTGTTCAGGGGGTTGAACGCACGGATCATGCGGATTAGGAGCACCTCGAGGCAACCTGATGTAGGCAGAGAGAGGGCAGGGCAGGGCAGGGCAGGGCAGGGGGGGGGTTTCCATCATCCCAGGACCAAATGTAAGAAAGAGGAAAAAGCCCCCAGAACGCAAGTTTGAAGTCCAGATCGTTCATTCCCAAGAGCAGAATGGTTATTTCAATAAATCCAATTCGGGTTTGCAGTTTGGTTGTGGGTTTGTTTTTGGTTTGTTTTTTTTTTTTTTTGTTTTGTTTTTTTTTTAAGGTTTCCAATTGCGACCACAATATTTCACCAAAGGGAAATATTATCCAGGCATTCGCAGCCGGAGACAGAGATCGATCGAGGTCATGGTGGAGCACCGAGAGAGGAGAGGGTGAAAACAAAATAAAGAAAAAGAAAATGGAAGGAAGAAATGCAAGAATGAGTTAAACACCAGCGTGTCGGGCACAGCCAGCTCTGGCTGCAGGGTACAGCACCCTGCCGGGACGCTGGCACGCATCCCCGCTGCTGGGTGAGGCTCTCAAGCTCCCCAGCCCCGAAAGTTTAGAAACTGGGCAGCTTTTCCATTTTTTTTTTGGCAGCCTGGGGCTTTTGCACATGCAGCTTCCTCGCCTGGGCACGGCGTCACCGGCTCGGGCAGAGGGACGGGCGGGGGACACGGGCGTACGCTGCCCTCGCCCTCTTCTTCCCAGTCTCTCGCGGGGAGAAGAGGCCAATTCTTCCCGCTTATCCCTCCCCGCTCCCCTCTGGGTTTGGCCCCCCTTTTCCCGGAGGAAAACCCGCTGTGCTCGTTTCCATCCCAGTTTCTGGGTGACATTTGGTTGAGGGTGACCATGGAGAAAAGCCCCTGCCCGGGGTGGCCTCTCCCTGCGTCCCTCTGTACCATCACCCTTAAAAATGACCTGGAACGCCTTCCAGCCCCGGCGCCTGCTCGCCGAGCCCCGACGCCGAGCCCAGGGGGCAACGGGGGCAGTGAGGGAGGGGAGATGCGGAAAGGAAAGCGCTAGCCCGGAGAAAAGATGGGATTTGCCTTTGGCACCACAGCTACCGCTCGGGGGGGAGGCTTTGGGCACACGAGGGGGACGGTAGGGACATGACGGGGACGGGGAGGGACGCCACGGGGATGGGCAGGGACGTGACGGGGACGGGCAGGGACCCCACGGGGATGGGCAGGGATGCAACGGGGATGGGCAGGGACCCCATGGGGATGGGCAGGGACCCCACGGGGACGGACAGGGATGCAACGGGGATGGACAGGGACCCCACGGGGACGGACAGGGACCCCACGGGGACGGACAGGGATGCAACGGGGATGGGCAGGGACCCCATGGGGACGGGCAGGGACCCCATGGGGACGGGCAGGGACCCCCGCTCTTACCGGCTTTCAGGAGGATGATTTGGTCGTTCTGGCAGAGCTCCATGAAGCCGTCGATGCGCTTGGCGAACTCCACCACGTACTGGATGGCGTTGGAGATCTGCAGCGAGCACTGCTGCCACATGGCCTCGCAGCTCTGCCGGCACAGCGGGGACAGCCCTTAGGGCTCCCTGCCACCCCGGCACCCGGGCTTTGCTGCCCCTCCATCACCCTGGCTCCGCTGTGTCCCCCCTGTCCCCACTGCACGAGGCAGGGAGGGGACCCACGTGCCATGCCACCCATGGAGGGGGGTGGCACGAGGACAACTGGGACATGACCCACACCCCCACCCCCCCCCTCCAGTTGGGTTTTTGCAGCTCCTAAAGCACCAAAAGACCCCTCCTCATCCTCCTCGCCGTCCTCCCTGCACCCCAGGGGACAGTGGTGGCCCTTGCTGATGGCTGCCGTGGCTCTGGCCATGGCGGGGAGCCGGGGGGGTGGCGGTGGCACTCACCTTGCCCTGCAAGGCGCGGACCTCCTCGGGGGAGTAGAGGCTCCACGCCAGGCGCTTGAGCTCCTCCGTCGTGTACTGGCACGTCTCCAGGTGGGACTTCACCACGTTCTGGGCCACCCGGTCTGCAAAGGCGAGGGCAGCGGGCAGGCGGTGAGCCCTGAGGACCCCCCCCCCTTGTCCCCATACCCCAATGCTGTCCCCTCCCGGATGTCCTGGGGGGCTGAGGGGGCTCACACGTGATAACACAGGGATCTGAGGACAGATGGGGCACCGGGGGCTGTCCCTGGGGCAGAGAACAGATGCTCTGCATGACCTCAGGTGCACTGAGCCCCATCATCATGGTGCATGACAAGGTGGCCACGAGCCAGCAGGGTGCCCTGGTGGCAAAGAAGGCCAATGGCATCCTGGGGGGCATCAAGAGGAGCGTGGCCAGCAGGGCGAGGGAGGTTCTCCTCCCCCTCTGCTCTGCACTGGGGAGACCCCACCTGGAGCACTGGGGCCAGTTCTGGGCTCCCCAGTTCAAGAAGGATGAGGAGCTACTGGAGAGAGGCCAGAGGAGGGCAACAAGGATGATGGGGGGACTGGAGCATCTCCCCGAGGAGGAAAGGCTGGGAGGGAGCTGGGCTTGTTCAGCCTGGAGAAGAGAAGGCTGAGAGGGGACCTCATCAACACCTACAAATATTTCAAGGGTGGGGGTCACCAGGACGGAGCCAGACTCTTCCCAGTGGTGCCCAGTGCCAGGACAAGGGGCCATGGGCACAACCTGAAGCAGAAGAGGTTCCAGTTGAACGGGAGGAAGAACTTGTTGAGTGTGAGGGTGATGGAGCCCTGGCCCAGGCTGCCCAGGGGGGCTGTGGAGTCTCCTTCTCTGGAGATCTTCAACCCCCGCCTGGCCGCTGTCCTGTGCCCCCTGCTCTGGGTGACCCTGCTGGGGCAGGGGGGTGGGATGGGCGAGCTCTGGGGGGTCCTGCCAGCCCCTGCCAGGCTGGGATTCTGGGATTCTGTGACCAGTGCTCAGCCCGGAGCAGGGGATGGGCTTGGGGCTGCTCCGAGAGCCGAGGCTGGGTCGGTCCCTCGCTGCGAGCGCGCCCGGCGCTGCGCAGGCACCAGGGCTGGACGCATCCTTGCAAAGCACCCGGGGCTGCCCCGAGCACCACCCCTGGGGGGCTGCCCCACCCCGCGTGTGCCCGGCGTCGCGCCGGGACCACGCCAACGCTCACCGATCTCAAGGACGGAGATGTCGGCAGCCAACTGGCCGCCCTCCAGCGCGCCGTGGGCGAACAGGGCTGGCTCCAGCATCAGCTCGTAGATGGACTCCTGCTTGATGAGCGTGGCGTCGGCCATGTCCAGGCTGGACTGGTCAGGCGAGGGTTGCGCCGAGGCGAGCAGGTCGAGGTTGTAGTAGGTGCTGCCGCCATCGGGGGTGAGGGGGAAGTCGAAGAGGAGCCCGTCCGACAGCGTGGAGATGTCGTCCAGGTCGGAGAGCCCGCTGCTGACGCTGGTGGTGTAGACGCGGCTCAGGGGCTCGGGCTCATCCTTGGCGCCGCCGCTCTGCTCCTGGCTCTGCTGGTGCTTCTGCACCTCGGCGTAGAGGCTGTCCCGCTGCTTCTTCGACATGCGGCCGAACTTCACCGCTGCCGGGGAGGAGCGGGCGGGTGGGCACGTCAGGGCAGCGGCGCCCCCACGGAGCGACGGCCGCGACCCCCCCTCCCGCCCGGGGAAGGCTCGGGGCTCCCGGGGGAGCGCAGGGGTTGGGGGCGATGAGCCCTGAGCGGGGCAG
>JADKXX010008289.1:0-11200 GCA_017310255.1 Butorides virescens
GGGGGTCACAGCCCCCTCCCCTATAGCGGGGCACACCTATAGCCAGGCCCCTCCACCCCGGCTGCAGGCGCGGCCCCATCCCGTCCCCCCCGTCCCGCCCGGGCCGGGCCCTCCCCGGGGGAGGGCGCTCGGGGGCCGCGGTCCCGCCGGCAGCGCCCGCCATGTTTCCCGGCAGCCCGCCCTGCCCGCCGCCCGCCTGAGCCTCCCGGCGGCCGGCCCGGCCCGGCCCGGGGCCGCCCGCCTCCGCCGCCGGTGAGTGGAGCCCGGCGCGGCCCAGTGGCTCGGCCCGGCCCGGCCCAGGCCTGCCCGCCGCCGCGCAGGCCGCAAAGCCTCGGCCTCGATTTCCACCGCAGGCGGGGAACGGAGCGCGGGGCCCGGCCGCGGGGTGGGGGGAGGCACGGAGAGACATCCTCCCCCCCCTCCCGTCCCCTCGCCGGGGGCAACGCCGGGGCAGCTCGGGCGGAGGGCGGCGGGGTGGGCGGGTGGCCTGCGGCTCTCCCCGGCCAGGCGGTGGGGTACCCGGCTCGGCCCGGCCTGCCCGGGCTCGGGGTGCAGGGGCAGAGCAGCGGGAGAGGGAGCGGTTCGGTTTCCCCCGCGGTTCTTCATTTCAGCCGGCTTTGCGGTAAAGCAGTGTGCCGCTCGGCTCCCGCTGCAGGTCGCCCCTGGGCTGCTGGCTGAGGGAGAGCTGAACTCTGTCCGAAGTGGCGAGCAATTGTCGTCTTCTCCTCTCTCCAGGGACGCTCAAAATCAGAAGCGACTCCTGACAATTCGTCTGTGTGTGGCAGTGGTGACGGTCCAGTTACCTCCGTGGGGATTCAGCCTGCCAGGTCCGGTGCGGAGGAGGCTGCCTTGGCTGCTGGTGCCGAAGGAGAGGTTGGTTTGGGCTGGGAAGGACTGCTGGTCTGGTAATGGGAACACTGGTCTGAGCTCTGGAAGGGGAGCCCCGAGTCCAGCGCAGAGATTCGCATCGCCCAGCTGAGGACAAGGAGGAATAAACCTGAGCTGATCCACTTCCATCCCACGGGAGCGCTCCTGGGAGGGTAATTATTTCATGTTCCTGTTGTTTTATTCCCTCGGCGGAGCAAGTTTTGTAGGAGCGTGAAAGAAAGCGGCAGAGTTAGCTGCGAAGCGGCGGACGCTTTGTGCATCTGCTGTGCTGGGAGAAGGGGTTCGCTGCTGGGGACTTCCGGTAGCAAAGCCGTGTCTTTGCGCCCGAGCTGGAGCCACCTGCACCGCTGTGGTCCCACAAGTGTCCTCTCCCCTTGGCCTCCGCCGAAGCTGGACCGGCTGTGGCCACGTTGTTGTTTGCACGCGTCTGAATTGGCGTTTGTTGTTGCTGGGAGTTATTGCTTATGGTTCCGGTTTCGAGGGGTGCAGCGCAGTTTGGCCCTGTAAATGCTACACTAGGTGTGGCTGGAAGGGGCCGGTTCCTGGGTCTGGAGGCAACTGCGTGGGATCCAGAGAGAAATTATTAAGATTAATTTTAAAAGTAGGTTTTACTGTGTCTGCTGTTGCCCCCGGGAAGGCGTTCCAGAATCGCATTTTACTGCTGGAAAGAAACCTTATTCTTATTTCCAGCCTAACTATGCTCATGTTCCCCTTATCCGCCAGCATGTGTCAGGAAATACGTGTGTCAAAACTGCGAGTCGATGGGTTCTTTTTGCATGGCTTGCATCATCTTCCTGAGAACTAAAGAAGTAAAACAGGCTTGAAATGGAAACAGACGCCGCTAAGCGCAAAATGTAACTAATTAGGCTGGATGCTGGCCCTTTGAGTGGCGTTCTTTGTTCCGGTGTTTGCAGGAGTCAGTCACGCTGCGATGGCACTTCTTGGTACCCTTGGGGAGCGGATCCTTCGGGTCTTACGTCCGTGTCTCTCCTTGGGAGTTTAGGGAGCCTCGTGGTGTGAGGAGAGAGTACCGGGAGCCAGCTCCTGTCGGCTTTTGAGCCTGGCTCCGGGCAGCTGAGCTCAGGGTGGCTGCAGGCCCCAGGACCCGCATCCCATGGCTGCTTACGAGCCCTGGGTTCCCCTTGCTCAAGGGGCTGGGATCGCGTTGTGCACGTGCGGGAACGGGACTCTCTCGGGATCCTTTGTGCTCCTTCCCGATCAGCCGCAGCGTACAATGAGCGAGCGCTCCGGCCCTAACAGCCGTCTCCTTTTTATTCCTGTTTGTAGCTTGGCGCCTCGGAGGAGAGAGGATGGCTCAGGAGACGAACCAAACGCAGGTGCCTCTGCTGTGTACCACGGGCTGTGGGTTTTATGGCAGCCCCCGGACTAACGGGATGTGCTCCGTTTGCTATAAGGAGTTTCTACAGAGACAGCAGAGCAGTGACCGGATAAACCCCCCAGGTAGAGGATTTTTGTCTGAGAAATTTATCTTAAATGGGTGCCTGGGTGCAAACTGTGTTAAGCAACTGGGATAGAGCTGGTACTGGTACTGGTACTGGTACTGGCCACCAGCAGAGTCGTTCCCTGCTGGAAAACTCATGTCTTTCCCTTTTTGTGTAGACCCAAGCCTCTAAATTGAAGACCTTGAGCACTTCTGTTTCCTGTAAGGGCATCAATTGTTTTCTTCCCAGTCCCAGCTGTTTGTGAAGCCCCGGCCCAGTCAGCACCTTCCAGTAAACTGTAAAACTTCACTTGCACCAACAGTGGCTCAGATTTTTAGCTATTGCCTGCTCCCTGAGTTACGTGTTGACTGCTGGGAATAACGACAGATCCCTGAAATGACTTTTTTTATTTAGGAAGAATTTGGCCTTTTGGGTTTGCCTAATTTTCTTATCTTAATAGGGTTGACAATCAGAAGCAATGAAAGAAAAGGTTTGTGTCTTGGAGCTAAACAGAGCTGGGAGGCAGCTGGGTGCGCCAAGGGGTGCTCTTGCCATCGTTAGCAAAGGGTTTTCTGCTGCTGAGAGTTTGTGCAGATGCCCCGTGTACAGGCTTTGCAATACCAGTGAGCACTGCCTTCTAGCGATCTTCTGCAGTTTTGTTCCTGGGTGTAATAATGGCTTTCTTTGAATTACCCGCCCAAAATATATATTGGGAGCACGGCTCTTCCTGACAAAGGGTTTTTCTAAAGCCCCTGACTTGGATCCTTGGCTGACATAAACCAATGTGTTTCTGTTGAAGCCAGTTCCTTTCAGCAGATGAGGATCTGGTTTTTAGAGCTTGGAGGAGTTGCAAGGTAACGCTGGGCTCCAGGTATGTTGGTAACTGCAGCACTTTCGCTTACGCTGATAGGAGAATATTTATGCTGATGCGGGGTTTACTCAGCAGCGTTGAGGAAAAGAAGGGGAATCAAAGAGTGATGGAGGTGTCGTGGGTGACTGAAGTCAGATTTTACCAGACGTGGATGGCACGCAGCACGTAACTCCTGCGAATAAACTGTCGTCCCTCAAGAGGGAGTTCACAGATCCCGAGGAGCTGAGCGGATCTCCGTAAACGAGGCCGGCAGTCCTTGGGAAGACGAGCAGCTAATTTCAGAAGGATGTTACGATCCTGATAGAAGGAGTCATTCCTGATCCACTAACGTACGGATAGCTGCACTGGGTCACAGTGAGGTCTGCCTGGCACTGATGTGCTGTCCCCACAGAGACCTATGCACAAATTTGGAGGGGGGAGTACAACAATAGGGGATCTGGGAGTGATCCCAACTGGGGTGCACCCTCCCAGCTCCTGGTAGGGAGCAGGAGGGTAAAGCCTGCTGAAAGTGCTCATCCTGCTTTCTCCTTGGCTGTCAAACACCTGAGGAACTTGCTGATGTTTTTAAGAGTTTACCAAGACTGTGATCTTGTCTCGTAGCGCCCAGTGGTCCCAACAGCAGCCCCATGGCTTCAGATTCTATTGCAGGGCAGCGTGCAGAGGGAGACACCACACCTGAGGATGTGAAAGCCAGGTAGGGGCATATTCTATGGGGCAGGGGGGGATCTACAGCCACGCTAAAAACCAGCCCTGGGATGCAAAGGGTAGGCTCTCATCCTTTGTGTGGCCAAGGGGATCTGTGAAGCGGGCTGGCTCACTCTTTGTTGTGACCCTGGTTTATCTGGAAGACTGAGATATCCCTGATGATGATGAGCCAGGTACCAGGGGGTCGGTAATAAATTAAAACCTGTAGTAAACTAAGTGGCATCCTGGTTCTGTGAGAGCCAGTGCACCTTGTCTGTCACTGGCTGTGTTAAAACTGTTTGGTTTCAACTCAGTCCTAAGCGAAAGCACCTGGTGATGATCTGGTCTGGAAGCTGCGCCTGCAGGATTAGGGACCTGGGTCGTGTTTGATAGGAAGGACGATAGCACTGTGGTGAGCTCTGCCATTGCGTTACAGTCCCAACTCGTAACTCTGTTTCCCTGTCCCTGGACTTGTTTGGATGGGCTGTTGCCTTGGCTTTGAGATATAATTGGGTGGAAAAGGAAACTGAGATCATCACAGATTAATTCCATTTGTGTCTGTAAAGAATTTTGATCCCTAATCTCAAGGGGAATTAGCCTGCTGTACTCCTGAGCTACCTCTGAGCGTAATGAAAGTAACTTTAGGGGCTGAAGATCTCTCCACATAACCGTTCATCGAAAGCAAATAATTGTGTTTGCTCTATGGTTTGTTTGTTTGTTGCAAATGCCTCCAGTGCTCCAACTCCTGTGACCCATCAGATGACGGCCATGAGCATATCCAGAGAAGAAAACAGCAGTGAGACAGAAGAATTCATCAAGACAGAAGAAGCCTCATCAGCATCTTCCTCATCAGGTAGATGGTGTGGCTTTTGCATGAGTCTGAATGACACCGGTCTTGGGAATTGGTTTGGGCAGCAAGTACAACTCTGGCCACTAACTCCAGGGGATGGTCGTTACCTCCTGGTGGGAAAGGTACACCTAGCAAGAGAGCCAAGGACAAAACAGCTTATCTCCTTCTGAAACAGGGAGGAGAGAAAATGCTGTGCCTGAGGGCAGGCCGATAGAGATTGCTTTGTGGGCTGAGGGCTGAGTAGCTGCCAGCCCTCGACTGGCTGGCAGGAGGATAATCTTCCATGACGCCTAGCCTAGGGAATGGCAGAAAGCCCGGAGCGTCCCACTGCCTGCTGCACGGCTGTTGTTGGCTGCAGTTCCCTGCCATCTCAGGAGGGAGGAAAGGAGATGGATCCTGGTGTGGCCTTGGGAGAGAGGAGATGCGTTTGCGGCGGTGCCCGGGGGCAGCTGCAGGCCTGGTTGTTGCCACCCTGTGCGATGGGAGGCGTTCCTGCCCCTCAGAGGGGAGCGGTGACGCTGTCGCTTTGTTTGTGAAGTGGGTACCTTGAAGTGGTAGAGGAGCACGGGTGTTGTCCAGCGGGGCACGTTCACAGTCTGAGTAACAGGGTGAGCCCTTGTGTTGCAGCCGAGCCGTCACCGAGTGACACTGCGTTGGAGACACCCTCCTTGAGTTCAGCTGACAGTTTGCTTGCATTCAAAAGCTAAAAAAAGCCCCAGGAGTTGTTGGTTGCTGAAAGAACAGGCTGTAGTCACTGCACATGAGTGTGCATTTTGGATTTGGTAATCCCTGCTGTGCGAGCCCGGGAGGCGATTTACAACAGGTAGGCGAGAGACTATTTGGTGAAAGAGGGGCTTGGAAGAGCCTGCCCCTTCCTTCCGATGCTGGGGTTTTTAGAAAGTTGCTTAGGGTCAGATCCACAAAGCTATCTCTGCCTCTGACTGTGGGTCTCCTTAGCCTGATTTTCAGAGCGGCGTGCGCTGCAGGTGTGTATCTGCTAGCGGTTGGAGCTCCTCCCTCCTGTTGACTTCTCTAACCTGCTTAGGTACTGTAGGAAATCCTGCTAAGCATCAGTGACCTTTAACAATCTGGCTTTCAGAGCTCAGTTTTCCTTTTGGTAGATTAGAGACAGCGATGAGTATCTGTGTAAAGCATTCTGAGACCTACATACGAGGAACGCTTATGTAACAGCAAAAATAATTAGTAGTACTTACAAGGGGTTAACTTTTTTTTTTTTTTCCCTCTGCAAAGATTAACTGTAAGCTCAGCTGTGCAGTTGAGTTACTGTACATCAGCTAAGCTGTAGTGACTATCTAGACGCTTGCTTAACCTATGGCAAGGACCAGGTAATTCTGCTTGGTTTTACCTTTCCTCAGCAGGAGCTAAAGGGCATCACGTTACCTTACGTATGCCTTCGCTAAACCGCAATATCTCCTTGGGGTTTCTGAGCCTTGAATTTAAGGAATTTGAAGCAGAGAGAAAACATGAGGCTGCGTGAGGTGTAGATCTCTGTGGAACAAGGCAGATGACACAGTTTGGGGTATGTCAGCCAGGGCGGCATGCACACAGAGGTGTCTGGCACACACCCAGAGTCAGTAGGGCCTCAAGCAGCTCCTGTAAGAAAATGAATGTCTTGCTTGGTTTATCGAGAAGGGTAGCAAAACTCTTGTCTCTGTTTCAGGTACCCTGCTTGAAATATCCCAGAACACAGCTGAGGGCAAGACAGCTTCAGAAAAACCGAAACAGAAGAAGAATCGCTGCTTCACTTGCCGGAAGAAGATAGGGCTGACTGGTAAGACCCTGGCTGAGGGGATAACTTGCCTGTGGCCTAACTAGACTGGTTTTATAGCCCTGCGAACAGATCTCCTTGCGCCGCGATGCTGCCTGGGTTTAGAGGGTCGGCGTGGGTGAGTGGTTGGAGCTACCCCTCTAAAAAGTACTTTACATCTGCAAGACGTGGTGCTGCAGGGGCGGTGGGAGGGGAGCTCCGACCCCCGGACAGCGCTGTCCCAGGCAGTAGCCTGGGGAATCTGCCACTCGCTGTCGGGGTCCCTGCCAGCCCTGGGTTGCAGGATTGTGGAATGGGATGGAGCCGTGCGTCTCGGGTTATTTCTGCCACTTGGCAAAAGCTGCTTGCAGAAGCAAAGGCAGTGCTCGCTGTGGATCTAATTCCGCTCCTATTCAAGTCAGGGATAAAGCTTTCATAACAGTGATGTGAAGTGAATTAGACCCAAATTTAAAATCGCGCTCCAAGACTCATCCCATTCATTAGCATTGCTTGACTTCCCTGTTAGCTTCCCGAGAGCAGGGTGGCTCTTGGCTTGTAAAGCTGAAGAGAGGGAAGCGCTGAGATGGCGTCAGGTAACTGGTATCAATGGGAAAACTGCCCCTGGGAAGGCAATTCATGAAGTAATAAACTTGGCTGTGGTTTGTTAATGAAAGCATCAGTCCCCTAAATTGACTCTGGCATTTAGTGTTTCCCTGGAAAAAGTTAACTCTAGGGTTGTGCCAGTCACGCTGTTCTAGCGGAGCACTCACCCCTTCAGCCTCCTCGGTGTGTTCAGCAGCCAGGGACTGCACACGCGTTTCTGTTTTCATCGGGCGGAAGCTGCTTTGGCATGGTCTGGCCTGGGAGGTTTGCCCAGCATCTGACACTGCGGAACCTGAGCTTGCCTGGATGTTTGAAAACACTGTCATAGAATAAACGTGGGTTTATAAGCCTAGGACTGGGCAGGGTGCTCTGTGTCCGGCCTTCAGATCTGCAGCGAGGATTGTTTTCCTGGATGAATGTTCCCTTCAAACTGTAAGAAGTATCCTCTCCTTTAGGAATCAACTTGCAGAAAAATCCTGTGAATTCAGGGCGTTTAGGATAAAACGAGTTTTCTCAAACAGGAGTACACTGGCACCTTGTAGCAAGGTGTTTGTGGTCTTTACAGCCTGCAGTTGGGAAAACCTGAAAGGAAAGAGCCGTGAGTCACTGCCGGCGCGACGGGGAGCTGATCTGCTCTCCTGCAGCAAACCCCCTTCCCACTCCGTGCCTCAGTTTCCCAGTGTGCTGTGATAACCGTAGCACTTCAAACAGCATTTTCTCCAAGGGAAGTGACTAAATTATGAATTTTGAAGCCTAAATAGCTTGAAAGTGATCTAACGAGGTGAAGGTTTTGCTGCTTTGCCGGTCACTCCAGCTGCTGCTGTGTGACGCCTGGGGAGCCAAGCTGGCTCGGAGGGCTCGGTTCCAGCTCAGGCTGCCTCCTTGCAGCCTGGGGATCCTGGTCTGGATTAGCAATCTGGTACTCTGCAGTCCCCAGCGTGTCCCTTGTCCCCGGGGAATGCGGAGAGCATCTGCTCTGGGAGCGTTTCCCACCGCCGTGGCAGCTGGGGCTGCCCAGAGCGCGCCTGCGCTCACGGGAGCGGCTCAGCCAGAGGAGATCGAAGAGCGACCCGTGGTCTTCCCCCACACCGAGACTCCCTTTTGCCTGCTGGGGACAGCAGCCCCCCCTCCCTCATCTGACCCCCTTTCTGCATTAGTGGAGTTTCCTGGCCTGGCAGGAAAGAGCGGGGGCCCTGCTGCCTTCCTGTCCAGCTGGACGGGGACTAACGCGGCTTTGTCTCTCTGTTCTTCCTCCCGTCAGGCTTTGACTGCCGCTGCGGGAACCTGTTCTGTGCCATTCACCGGTACTCCGACATGCACGCCTGCCCCTACGACTACAAGGCAGAAGCCGCCGAGAAGATCCGTAAGGAGAACCCCATCGTTATCGCTGAGAAGATCCAGAAGTTGTGAAGGGGGCTGAGCAGCTCCAACTGCAGCCAGGTGGCCTGGTGCTCCTCCCCTTCCTCCCAGCCTTCCTCTTCCTCCCAGCCCCATCCGGGGTGCGATGGGGACTCCAGCAGCACACACGAACCAACACTCAGACACGGAGACTCTTCGCACCTCTTTGACAGAAAATTGGCGTTCCTTCTCTCCCTTCCTGCCCGTGCCACAGCTCAGCTGATCCGTTCTCCACCAGCTTCCCAAGGGAAAAGGGACCGTCCTGCCCCTCTGCTCCAGTGCTGAGACCTTCAGACTTGTCTTCCGCCAGGGCGGTTTGCGTGGTGCGGGCAGCCGGGCTCTGCCGAGCAGCCTTTCCCTTCAGCCAGCAGCTCCGAGTCCTGCAAACCACCCGGGACTCGCGGCTGCAGCCCGTGAGCTGCCGCTGGACTTCGTTCCCTCTGCCCCCGCCGTCTCTGTGGCGGGTGTAAAACCGGGAGCTGGGGAATCCCGGCAGTAAGGCAGGTGTTTGGTCTCAGATGCCGAAAAGAGGATTCTGTTAGTTTTAATGCCCCAAATACCCCACCCCTCCCTTTGAGACGCTGTTCTTGAAGCACCGGGATGGTTAAGCAGCACAGTACCGGCACAGTAAAGTTATTTTGTGGCTTGAAGCGACGTTAGACACGCTCCAGCCGCAGGTCAGGACCTTTAGGGAAGTACTGCTCGCTGCCTCGCGCCTCTCGCCGTGGGGAGGGAGCTAGCCTGCCGGGCTTGCTGCGTCCTGGGACGTGGCTGGGCTGCGGGGTACCCTTGCACCAGCCCCCCATGCTTCAACGCCCCGTGAATAATTGCTGGCCGCTTCCCAAGCGAGGTTTGTTGTAACGCAGCGGCGCCTGCGCCTCTCCTCTCCGCTCCCTGCCTTCTGCCTTACACGGTTCTTTCTCATCAGGGTTGTGCACAAAGCTCAGATCTCCAAACCTCCCCTTCTTCTCCTGTCCCTGCACGGAGGCGGACAGTGGGGGCCCTTCCTCCCCCGTGGGCCTTGTGAATCCTTGGCCTTTTTCCCCTATGAGCACGTTGGCTTGGGATGCCCACCCGAGCCTCCCTCTTCTGCCTCGCTGCTCCTCCCCATGGGCCAAGAGAGGGCCAGATCCCCAGGGGATGCTCCAAAAGCTGGACAGAAGGATCTGGGGCACAAGGAGAGGCACGGGAAGGGCTGCGGGGCATGTAAAAAGTCACAAGGAAGGTCTTGTGGTGCCCAGAAGTGCAGGCAAGGGCACTCAGAAAAGCCCATGGAGAGCCCTGGGGAGAGACACTTGGAGGGCTCTGGGCCTGCTCAAAGCCTTGCAGAGTTCTCAGGGGTGCTGGAAGACTCAGGGAGGGCTCCGGGGTGCAAGGGAAGGCAAAAGGAGAGCTTTGGGGTACACTCGACATGCTCAGAAGACTCAAGCTCCCCAAAAGGCACCTGGAGGGCTCTGGGGCACGCCCATGGCCACGCCAGCATGTGGAAGGCTCTGGGGTGCAAGGAAAGCCAAAGGCCAGGCTTGGTAGCACTCCAGAAAAAACACATGGAGGGCTCTGGGGCTGCTAGGAAGGGAAACGCGGGGCTCGGGTACGCAGCAAAAGGCAGGCGGAGGCTCCCGGGGCACGCTGAAAGCCACCTCCGCACCACGCAGGGCCTGTGCCCGCCCCAGAGCCCCCACGGGGGCCTCTCCTCCCTGGGAACGCCGGGAGCAGGGCTGCAGCCACCAGGCTCCTGGCGGTCTCACAAACACAGAAACCCGGACGGGTCCCGGGGGAAAAGCAGCAGCCTCTGCCCCACTTCTGGCCATCCCACGCTTTGGAAGCGCTTCCCTCGGCATCGGCTCCTATAAGGGCGTCAGAGAGTGGAGCCACAGGGGCCAAACCGTCAGGCGGGGAAAACCATGGCAGCTCCTTCCAAGCGTCGGCTTCCTTCCCCCGTTCATGGCAATTCTGCCCCGGTGATTGCGGGGAGATCGTTCCAAAGGTTTTGGTTTTTTTCCTAGATTTCAGCCCAAGCGGTGTGCGTCCTGCAGCAGCTACTGTTGTACGGTGTTGCCGGGAGGATTCAGACCTCGAGAAATGATGCAGATCCCCCACCGGAGCGGAGGGGAGCCTGGCTCTTGCCAACCTTTTCCTTGGGTTTTTACTTCTGGGTGATGTTGGCGGCACGTTTTAGTGCCAGGATGCAGCCGGGACGTAAACCATTGAGGTTTTGGCTGAGAATGAGCCGTCGTTCTGAGGGGGAAAGCCATGAGAAATTGCAACCACCCCTTGCTTTGCGTTCGCACGAAGGTCGTGAGCCCCTGCGGAGGGGAAGCGGCTCCCATGGATGCAACGGGAAAGCCCACACGGCAAAAGGGCAGCCGCCTGCTTCTCCACCACCTACCTTTTTCCCTTTTATTTCCTTCCTCTTTGTGAGTGTAAATATTAATACAGTCTAGTTTGCTTGGATGCTGTGGATGGTTTGTTATGGGCACAGATGCGTTGCACACCAGTACTGGCTCATCTTTTGCCTCTTCTGGGGCGGCTGTGGGGCTCCGTGCCTCAGTTTCTCCATGGATAATAATTAATCGTGCCCAGTGTGTGCGGACAGTCAGATTTTCCATTTCTCTTCCCACCACCTTGGTACTTAACGCTGTGTCCTGGGGCTGTATCCAGCACCCCTAAGCCCTGGAGGACCAGAGTCTCCTTTG
>JADKXX010008290.1:0-11298 GCA_017310255.1 Butorides virescens
CAGGCCACCGCTGCTGCCCGCAGAGGGACGGATGGCGGCCACCCCAGCCCCGACCAGCGCCCCGGCCCGCGGTGGACTGACGGCAGCAGCCGTGCCAAGGGCCGGCTGAGGACGGGGCCTCTCCGGGCCGTCGGCGTTCCCGGCCTCTCTCCGATTTGGATCCTCCCTCGCTCCCGGCGCGGCTGCCTTCGGCCTCACCGCCGTCATGAACGGGCTGTCGATCAGCCAGCTCTGCTGCCTCTTCTGCTGCCCTCCCTGCCCCAGCCGCATCGCCGCCAAACTGGCCTTCCTCCCTCCGGAGCCCACTTACGCCGTGGTCCCCGAGCCGGAGCCCGTGGGCAGCACCAGCACCGGCTCCCTGCGTGGTGGCACGGCGGGACGGTGGAAGCTGCACTTGAAGGACCGGGCGGATTTCCAGTACTCCCAGCGGGAGCTGGACAACATCGAGGTGTTCGTCACCAAAAGCAGCCGAGGGAACCGCGTCGGCTGCATGTACGTCCGCTGCGTGCCAGGCGCCAGGTGAGTTGCCCGTGGATGTGCCGGCCCGGTGCCGCCGCTGCTGGTGGTTTGATGCCAGTGTGCCCAACGTCGGGCTGGTGTGGTGCCTGTGGGGCACGGTGCCATCCTGCCCCCTCCTCTCCCTCGGCTGAACGCCGCCTCCTTGGCCCAGCCTGACCCGGCGCCTTGCCGAAGGAGCTGGTCCCGCCGCCGGGGTTTGGAGGCGTCCTGCGGGGCGGGTGAGCTCGGCTCCCAGGACCGGTCTGGCTTGTGGCTGCAGCTGGGAATGGGGTTAAACGTGGAGCAGAGGCAAAGCTAGAGGCTGTAGGGATGTCGGGATTCCCTAGGGGCTGTCCCACAGATCCTCCCTGATGTCACGCCAGTGACGTGACGCTCCAGTTGCGAACCAAGCGTCTGTGCGAGGTACTCGGTGGGCACCGGGGGGGGGGTGTGTGCGCGTTGGCCACTTGCCCTGCAGTGACCACGGGATGGGCGAGAGCCTGTGCCAGGCAGGAGACGCCTGCGGTGAACCAGGTCGGCGCGTTTAGTCTGATTCACTGGCACAGTTGGTTCCTCAAGGAGAAGAGCGATGGGGGTGAAAGCCAGGAAGGGTTTAGGCACAACCCGCTACTGGTCGCTCCCGTGGGTCCATAACGGGGAAGCTGGAAAAGGGGAGCACGGGACGCAGACCCCGTCCCGGCTGCCAGTGGCTAGGCATGAGGGGTTGGCGTGGGGACAGGAGGGGACTTGGCAGCGGCTCCCCAAGCCGGTGGCACGGCGTGGGGGTTCAGGTGCAGAGGGAAGTCAGGTCCTGGAACCCACAGCACCCCGGCTGACCCCCCCACTGGTATCCTCCTGGGTGCAGCGCACTCTCCGAGGAACGGCGTCCGCAGAGACCTCTGTGGGGGGGGGGAGAACGCAGCCCGGATCCGCCCTCGCCTTGCCAAGGGCTTTGAACCCACCGGGTGGGCTTGGGGCGAGCGGAGATGGCTCTCGCGGGGCCTGGGGAGCTGCATTACCAGAGGCCTCCGCAGGCTGCCCGCTGGGGACATCCACCCCGTCCCTGCGTGTCACAGGTCCCCAGAGAAGGGAAACCAGCAGCGGGATTGCTCTGCCTGCACATCCCGTGGGAGCATCTGCTGCGGGGCTGGAGGGAAGGGCCTGGGCTGGGGGGGATCCAGCCCTCCCAAACTGCCCAGGGCACGAGGTTGCCGCTGCCATCACCTTCCTGCTGGGGTTTTCTGGGGTGTCCAGGCTGGGACATGGAGGCTCAACCTGGCCGCAGACCTCTTGGACCAACTGTGGGGGCTCAGCAGAGAGCGGGTCCTGCTCCCTCCCTCTGGCTGAAGAGAGCCAAGCTTCCATCAATGCGCTGTTAGTGTTAATTTTTATGATTAACACTGTTTTTCCCCTTATGGTGGAAATTTCTTGTGCCTTGTCACTCCCACAATTCACTTCTCTCCCAGCATTCTGGTGTCTTGCCAGACTCGGGGAGGAAAAAAAAAATCCGCTGTCAGAATTCTTATTTGAAATCCCCATTGGGCAAACGGCCCCAAATCCTGAGCTTTTTACCAAAAATAGACTCAAAAACTTGAACAGAATCATCCTGCTTTCAGGCTACCCATTTCTGCTGGGAGTGAGCCCCTGGCCCCGGGTGGTGAGGAGGGTCTGGGTATCTCTGGGATTGGACTTGGGGTGTCACAAGGACCTTCCTTGGTGGCCAGAGGGACCACGTGTTGGCCCTTTGCGTCCTGGGGTTTGGCTTTTGGCCTCCGAAGCAGACATCCTGGCTGGCACTGCCCAGGCACATCCGTCCCCACGCCGCTGGCAGGGCTGGGTGGCACCACGGCAGAGTCCCCGATTTAACCCGCCGTGCCCGTCTCTCCCCGGTGCTGCAGGTACACGGTGCTCTTCTCCCACGGCAACGCCGTGGACCTGGGGCAGATGAGCAGCTTCTACATCGGGCTGGGCACCCGCATCAACTGCAACATCTTCTCCTACGACTACTCGGGCTACGGCGTGAGCACGGGCAAGCCCTCGGAGAGGAACCTCTACTCCGACATCGACGCCGCGTGGCAGGCGCTGCGGACGCGGTGAGCGGGGCGCCGGGCAGGGGGAAGGGAGGACGTCCCGGAAAACCCTGCAGGACGGCAGTCTGGAAAACAGGAAATCTCCCGGAGAGGGAACCCAGGCTGCTTGTAATGGGAAGGGGTGGCCGGAAAGCAGCTGCAGGGCCAGAAAAAAGTGGGCCAGGGGACCCAGAGGGGCAGGGATGCTGGGGGGGGTAGGACCTTGCCTGGGGGTGCTGGCACAAAGTGCGCTCCCCGTCTTGCTGTGCCCAGGCTCAGCCCTGGTTCCCCAGCCTGGACCAAGGTGCAGCCCTGTGCTGGGCTCTGCCCTGCCCGCAGCCAGGCCTGGCTCGCAGCGTGCCCCAGGAACCGGGGGCTGCCCCATGCGGCTGCGATCCGGGGTCGGTGAATCCCCCCGTAACCCTGCTCCTGGCAAGGGTGAGCCTCGATGCCCGCCCATGACTCCTCTGGTAGCTCAGCCCTGGCTGCTCCCTGGTCCTGCCGGGCATGCAGGGCAGCTGCTTTGGGCCCAGCCATGAGGAGCAGGGGGAAGGCAGGGGGGGTTTGGAGCCCCGTTTCCCCCCACCCCACCCTGGGAAGCCTGGCAGGGTGCTGTGGCCAGAGCAGGGTGACCCCCTGCGCTGTATCTCCTAGCAATGTGACTCTGCTGCCTGGTGCTTGGGCGCTGACCTGCCCTCTCCTCTCCCAGGTATGGCATCAGCCCGGAGAACATTATTTTATACGGACAAAGCATCGGCACAGTGCCCACAGTTGATCTGGCCTCCCGCTATGAGTGCGCTGCCATTGTGCTCCACTCCCCACTCACCTCTGGCATGAGAGTCGCCTTCCCCGAGACCAAGAAGACGTACTGGTTCGACGCCTTCCCCAAGTGAGTGGCCCTGAGGAGGAGGGATGGGGGGCAGCTCTGGAGGGGCAGTACCCAGGCCAGCTCTGTCCTGGGTGTCAGCTCTGTCCTGGGTGCCAGCTCTGGCCACAAAGAGGGGTTATGGTGAAAACTGTGGGCCTGGTTCCCACGATAGGCTTAAACCTGCCCATTGCTATCCTCCTGCCTTGCTTTTGGTCCCCTGCGGGGGATCATGCCCTCCCTGGGGTCACTGTGCCCCCTCCTGAGGGCTATGCCATGGGTGCACCCCATGTTCCCTGGCGGCATTGCCTCCCAGCCATCCTGTCCTGGTGTCTTTGCCCACCAGCCCCTTGTCAGGTATCACGAGCCCTGGGGTCCCTGGACCCCTCTCTTCCCCAAGGGTAATTTCTTGGGCTCTCTTTTGCCCCCCCTGCAGAGGGCAGGGGCACGGAAAGGCAGCACTGAGGCAGGAGGAGGTCTTTGCCTCTCCCTTGCGGCCAGGCCGGTGGGGCCTGAGGGGTGGTCCCCAAGCTGGAAGCCGTGGCTGGGAGCCACCAGCCCACGCTCCACATTCCGATGGCCTCGCACGGCCTCTGGGGCCAGGCTGAGAGTGGCCGTGCTGCCACTCCTCGGAGCCTGGCACGGCTGATCCCGACGTGGGGAGGGCCCAGGCTCGCGCTGTCCGAGGGGTTTCAGTCAGCCCTGCCTAGGTCCCACGGGGCTGTTGTCACCGCTGTCTGGTCCTCGTCTGTCACACCAGGGGAGCTTTTGTCCCAGAGCTCATCTTTGGCAGAAGCTCCATGTCCCCGTGCTCTGCTGTGATCAAAGAGCGTTTCCTGGTCCCTCTCCCCGAGGGGATGTGTTTTTTGGGGCAGGAGGAATGGGGGGTGCCTTGATCCCTGTACTTACCCCCCTCTCTCATCTCTTCCCTGCTCACTTTCTTGGCAGCATCGAGAAGATCTCCAAAATCACCTCTCCCGTCCTCATCATCCACGGCACGGAGGACGAAGTCATCGACTTCTCCCACGGCCTGGCGCTCTTTGAACGCTGCCCCAAGGCTGTGGAGCCGCTGTGGGTGGACGGGGCCGGGCACAATGACATTGAACTCTACAGCCAGTACCTCGAGCGCCTTCGGAAATTCATCTCCCAGGAGCTGGCCAGCCAACGCAACTAGGCGGGGGGGGGGGACGGGCAGGGGGTTTCTGCCCTGTTTCTCCAGTTCTCCCAGTGTCCCTCCCCAGTCCCTGCTGCTGGAGGTGCAATGAGTTTGTACAGCTTCAGCTCCAGGCTCGGGAGAGGGCAGGAGGCCCTGGAGGGGACGGTGCATTTCCTCTTGGACACGAGCACAATCCTGCTCCCTCCCGGTGTCGGCCCTGGCGCTGCTGGCACCACCGGCCGGGCTGGCCAGAGACGGCAGCTCCCTCCTTCCCCCTTCCCTGGAAAGATGAGAGCCCGCCCTCCTGACGGCGCATCCTTGGCTTCGGACATGTCCTCGACCCTTCTCCTAAAACAGCGAACTCCTGAGCTCCTCCTGGCCGCTCGGCTGCTCTGACTATAGCAATAAGGCGAGTTGGAGAGGGGCTGGGGGCCCGGCCCCCTCCCCAGCCTCGCCGCGGGGCGGGATGGAGGAGGTGGCAGTTCCTGCTCTTGATGGAGCTTTCCCGGGATCGGTGCTGGTGGCAGCGGGGTGCCTGGTGTTCGCCCCGCGGCCGGGACAGAGCCGTGTCCCTGTTGGGAATTTGGGGATGCATGGAGGAGGTGCCCCCCCTGCCCCACACCCCCTCCGGTCTGGCCCTGCTCTGCTTTCTCAGAGCGCTCCCCGTGTTCAGGTCACCCCTGGAAAACCTCCCCTGTAGCGCTCGGGAAATGGGGTGAGGAAACCAGGCACCGAATAAAGAGCAGAGGTTTAATGTTTTATCTGTCTGTGCGCTTTTGCTGGGTACCCCTGGGGCTGCCTCCCTGTGACCCAGCCGGGGACCCCGTGGGGTCCAGCCCCTCGGCTGTCCCCGCTGGCCACTGCCTGTGCCGCTCCGGGGGCCAGGCAGCCCCAAGGTGCCAGCAAATGGGGACAGAGCCCTTGGCCCCCCAGGACCGGGCTGCGAAGGTTTGTCTCTCCGAATCGGGCTGTGGGGACAATGGGGATGCATTCCCCCACCAGCCCCTGTCCCCTTTCATTCGGGGGTCCCAGGGGATTGGGGGGCAGAGGTGGAGCATGGCCACAGCCTCCTAGGAGCTGTGGTGTGGGGGGGCTTGGATCTGCCCCCGGGGCAGGGGGACGTCCCCGTGGCCTGCCCCTGTACAAGGGCTGGCGTCATGAGTGGGCAGGGTGGCCCCGGGGTCAAAAAATCTTATTTTGGACCTGTTCTGAGCCCAGCTGTGCCCCTGGGCTGCACGGGGACATCTGTGATCCTGCTTTGCCCTCCCACCCGCTGACGGGGGGGGGGGGTTGTGCCCCACAGTGCTTGGGTTTGAGCTTTTTGGGTCAGCGCCTGCTCTGAACTCACCCTGGGACGAGCACTTCAAAGTGTCTGTGGGTTTTCCAGCCCCCGGGGCTCTCCCCAGCTCAAACAGCAAAGCACCGCTCTGCCCCTTCCCGTCCCCACGGGGACCCTCGTGGGGCTCCCCGGCCCTGTCCCTGTCCCCCTCATGTCCCCTCCTCCCCTGTGCGAGGCCGTGGGGCCCGGCAGGCTCATGTGAGGAGCGATAATCTCCTTAGGCGGCTCTCGTGGCGGGGCCTCGCCGCAGCCCCATGCTCGGAGCACTCACATGCATTATTGTTGGGGGCTGGGGGCCGCGGGGGACACAGGACCCCCTGCTCCCCACACATCCCTCGCCTTCCCCCCCAGGATGGAGGCAGGGTGCTCCAGGGGAGGAGGGGACACCTCTCCTTGGTGCTGGGGCTCTGCGGGAGCTGGAACAGGATTTGGATGTTGGGGCTCAGCGTGGTCTCTCCCCCTTTTTCCTGGGGGGGTTTGGGGTTCAGGAGCTGGGGGGTCTGGCCCCAGCCCTCCCCTCCTGTCCCCGCAGGCGGCTGCTGGGTGGTTTTATTGGTTTTAGAGCCCTTGGCTCACACGTGTGCTGGAAGCCAAAGCCAGGGCGGTCGCCCAGCCCGGCTCCCCTCCGGCCCCGGCCCCGATTAGCGGGGCTGGAGCAGCCCACGGCCCCCCTAATCCTGACACAGAGATGTTTTGTTTGCACCGAGGGTATTTTTATCCTCTTACTGCTGCCTGTTTCCTGTCGAGCTGCGGATGCTTTAGGGCGGCTCTGCATCGCCGCCAGGGCGTCTCAGAGCCGGTGGTTGGGTTCAGCGGGATGTCGGGGTGGCTTGAGGTTGTATTGACTGTGTCTCGGTTTAAAAAAGAAAAGAAAAAAAAAAAAAAAGGAAAAAGGGCAAAAAAGGTCAGCCTGATGCCCCAAATTTAGACCCAGCTGGGGTGTATGGGATCCCGGTGAGCCGGACATTGCTGGTTGCCACCTCCGTGACGAGGAGCCGTGGCTGTGATCCGTCATCGTTAGGAATTAGGGCTTTTTGGGTCTGGATCCTTCACTGCTCCTGGCTGGAGAGGGCTCAGGGTCCGTCCTCACCCGGGCACGAGGAGCTGGTGCAAGGAGGGAGCAGCACTAACGTGAGCTGCCAGGTCCCCAAAACCCGTGAGCCAGACCTGCCCTGTGGGGCCTGGGCACAGCGTCCCCCACCAGCAGGGCCAAACTGGGCCGTGAGCCGCCGGGACGGCACTTCTGTCCCCACCACTGGGACCATGGTTTGGGAGCACCAGGAGGGGACGGGGAAGGAAAGGGGCTGGGTTGGGGCTGGACCTGGATGGAGTTTGGTGCCTGGAGGGGGACGCTGCCAAACCCGAGGTCTCCAGAGCAGAGAGGGACCAGGGCAGGCGTCCCCCCCTGGGTCGGTTTGAGGTCCCCAGCCAGAAGATCTGGGGCCAGGGCAGGCGTCCCCCTGGATCAGTTTGAGGTCCCCAGCCAGAAGATCTGGGGCCAGAGTGGGTGTCCCCCCCTGGATCAGTTTGAGGTCCCCAGCCAGAAGATCTGGGGCCAGGGCGGGCGTCCCCCCGGGTCGGTTTGAGGTCCCCAGCCAGAAGATCTGGGGCCAGGGCGGGCGTCCCCCCAGGCTGGTTTGAGGTCCCCAGCCAGAAGATCTGGGGCCAGGGTGGGTGTCCCCCCGGGTTGGTTTGAGGTCCCCAGCCAGAAGATTTGGGGCACAGGGGGCTCCTGCGCCCATTGCTGCAGAGTCGCAGGCCTGTGGCTGGGCTGGGGGGTGCCCACGTGTCCCCACGTGTCCCCACGTGTGCTGGCTGTGAACAGGGACACTGTACTGGACATCTCGGGGATCCTGCGGGGGGAAGGACGGGAGACCCGCTGCGGTGCCATGCCGGTGCAGACAGGGCTGCGGCCGAGGCCGGGCATGGGGGACGTTGGGCTCACCGGGTGACCGGCCAAGAGGGGTTTAAGTCTCTTTTGGGGCATAAATGAGGCTTTTGATGGCCGGGACCTGCGTGCCACAGTCATGAGACCCCGTTCACAGGCCGAGCTCAGTCATGGGATCCAGGAAAGTGAATTAAAGCATCTTAAGGAGCTTTTTTCTGAGCTCTGCTCTATTTTTTCACGTGCTTGTCATATGAACAAAGATGGTATAAAAGGGCAGAGGGGAAGGATCCCATCCGTGGTCGGGCTGGGGAGAGGGGAGGGCGCCGGAGGAGGGGTGCCAGGGTGAGGGGCTCTGCACGGCGCTGGATAAGATGGAAGGAAGGGATGGAAGGACAAGGAGAGGAGGGGATGCGCTGGTGGCAGCCCCTGGCTCTGCCCTGCCAGGTGAGTGAGGCAGCGACTTGGGGACGGCGGGGGACAGTGGGGGACAGGGCTGGTGGCAGATCTGGGGGAGCAGAGCCCGTCTGCCCCTGCTCCCCCGGCAGCACAGACGAGACACCGGCCGGCACTTCCCCGGGGAGGGAAGGCGAGCGTGGCACCGCGTCACGGGGGGGGAGGGAGCGCGGGTTCGGCGGGTGCCAGCGGTCCCCGAGGTCCCCCTGTGCTGGGTGGGTCCCCCAAAGGGTGCCTGGGCCCGGCCAACCGTGGGATGGACCCCCCCCCCCCCCCCCCGGCTCTGCGCTGTGCACATAGGTGTGCGCACACCCACACGCGTGTCTGCAGACACGCACAGTCACGCTCGCAGTCACATCCACACGCGTGCACACGCATGTGCGCACCCCCCCGCCGCACAGCCCCCCCCCCCCCCCCCCATGTGCAAATGTGCACCCACCCCCACGCCCCCCCCCCAGGCTGCCCTTTCGGTGCCGCGCTCCTCACCCCCCCGTCTTTGCGCACGCAAACCCGCGCGGGCACCTACAACCCCCCCCGCAAAAGCCAGCGCTCCCACCCTGCATCCCCACCACGTCCCAAACTGTCCCCGGGGCAGGGGGGGGAAAGCGGCAGCAGGGTCAGCGGGTCGCACCGGGGGGATCCGTGGGCTGGTTTTCACCTCCTGCAGATGCAGCACAGGCTGGGGACCCCCCCCCCCAGCTCCCCCGGGCTCCTGCTCCCTTTCCCGGCTGACGTCTCCCCTCCGTCTGCAGGAGCCTCGGCCGGAGGAGTGCGGGGCCGCGGCCCCCTGCCCCCTGTGAGCTTCCCTTTGTCATCCTATGCCTGAGCGATGCCTGGAGGCTGGGACGGTGAAGGGAGGCCCACGGGCTGCCACAGCCCTGCGGCGACCAGACGGCCCACGCGGGACCACGCAGCCGGGGCCTGAGTCCTGGGGAGCCAGGAGTACCCTGGAAGGGGTTGGGAGCACCCTTGGGGGGCACTGGGAGCACCTCTGGGGGGCCACAGCATCCCTTTGTGGGACCAGGAGCATCCTGGGAGGAGCTGGGAGCACCCCTGGGGGGAGCTGGGAACACCCCTGGGGGGTCAGAGCATCCCTTTGGGGGACCAGGAGCATCCTGGGAACACCCTTGGGGGGCCGGAGCATCCCCTTGTGGGACCAGGAGCATCCTGGGAGGAGCTGGGAGCACTCTGGGGGGAGCCGGGAACACCCTTGGGGGGGCCAGAGCATCCCTTTGGGGGACCAGGAGCACCCTGGGGGGAGCTGGGAACACCCTTGGAGGGCCAGGAGCACCCTGGGGGGAGCTGGGAACACCCCTGGGGGGCCAGAGCATCCCTTTGTGGGACCCAGAGCATCCTGGGAGGAGCTGGGAGCACTCTGGGGGGAGCTGGGAACACCCTTGGGGGGGCAGAGCATCCCTTTGTGGGACCAGGAGCATCCTGGGAGGAGCTGGGAGCACTCTGGGGGATCAGGAGCATCCTGGGAGGAGCTGGGAACACCCCTGGGGGGCCGGAGCATCCCTTTGGGGGACCAGGAGCATCCTCGGAGGAGCTGGGAGCACCCCTGGGGGGCCAGGAGCACCCTGGGGGGAGCTGGGAGCACCCCTGGGGGACCGGAGCATCCCCTTGGGGGGTCAGGAGCACCCTGGGAGGGGGTGGGAGCACCCCTGGGGGGCTGGAGCATCCTCCCCGGGCTGGCTGATACCCAGCGGGCTGGGGCTGGGCAGGGTGGGATGCAGCAGCCGCGCCATTGCCCCAGGGTGTGGACGGGGTTATGGGGTGTCACGGAGCAGCCCTGGCCATGGAGGGGCCAGGAGGAATCTCCCACGGGGGACACGGACCACGGCGGGATGCACGTGGAGCGACACCAGGACAGGGTACCAGGAGAACCAGGACGGGTATCGCCCCGTGCACCAAAAAGCCCCATCCCTGCAAAGAGACGACCCCGCGTGAGGACGTTTTGGCAGCTGTGGGGCAGCCCCTGTTCTCCCCATTTCTTTCTCCAGCTTCACAAGCTCCTGGCTGGCGCCTCGTGCCGGGGCCATGCCGGGACAGTGGGAAAGTTCCTGTGTGGATGCAGAGAAAATCTATAACCCCCGCTGTGGCGAGCAGAAATTTGCCCGGGGAGGTGTTTTTTTTTTTTCACAGTGATGCAAAATAACAAGCAGGGAGCAGAGGTCTGCAAGGCGGGAGGCTCCTGCCACACAAGCATCTCTGGCTGGTTTCCTTTTTTTTTTTTTTTGGCTCTTTCCTCCCCAAAACTTGACTCAATTCACCCAGCTGTGGGCTTATGGTGATCAGCCTGTGGCTGGTGGGTAAGATTTTTGGGAACACCCCCTTATCCCCTGGTCACCCCCGTTGGCAGGTTTGGAGCCACGTTTTGGGGTTGCATCCTCCGTTTGGTCCCTGTGTGGGGAGCGGGTCCCCGCTGTCACCCAGCTGCAATAATGGGCTGTGGTGGGGAGAAGTTTGGTCCAGATGTGGTGGCATCTCTCTGCTTGGCTCTCCCCGGGGAGGGAGGCTCTCACGCGGGGACCCGAGGTGCTGCAACAACCCTACTGCCTGCCCAAACCTTGTCCCGAGGTTGTTCCCCTCCTTAACTTAAATTGGGAACATTTGGCTGTTGGATTTGAGCCGTGCCAGGCAACAGAGTGAGCGGCAGTCGGGTGTCCCCAAGGAAATCCCTTCGTTTCTCTGCAAGAAGGATCGGGAAATTTTGGGGGGTGGAAGATGAGGTTGGTCTTGGGGATCCATCAGTTGATCTGGGAGGCTGTGGTGGGAGGTTCAGGCCCTTGGCGGGGTTGGATCCGCCGGGATGGGTGAATTTGGGGGTCCCTGTTCTCAGAGGGGCTGCCTCAGCGTGTTCAGGGATGCTCAGGACCTTTTCCAGTGTTGCTAACTGGGAGCTGAGCGGGCATCCCAGTTAACCAAGCTGCCCTTTTCCATGTGGGGAAGCAGAAGCGTAGCCAAGATCAGCCTGAATTGATTTCGGGCAGTTTTTCCACATGGGATCCTCCAGGTCTGGAGAGAAAT